>APFE031665492.1:68391-122022 GCA_000404065.3 Pinus taeda
AAGACTAAGGTTGGTGTCCTTTGTTCCACTCTTATCTATTTTTCATAAAGGAAAGCGAAAGTAGTCTTTACTTGTTTGTTTCTAAGATAGCTACCAGTCTTAGTGGGAATAGCATCTTCGAGTGGACACTATTCCCGGTAACAATAGGAAACAAATTAGGGAATTTTGTCAAATCTTTTGAGGCCACCAAAAGGGGAAAATATACTTCCTTTGCATGAATATGTGTGGAGATGGATCTCTCTGGAGCTCTACCGGATGAGGTCATCTTGAAGTTTTCTTATGAAGAATGGGTGCAAACAGTAGATTATGAACATATTCCTTTCAGATGTCGCAGGTGCCATGAGCATGGGAACCTATTTAGAGACTGCCCTCTCAGTAAAATAGAGAACAAAAGTAAATCTACCACAGTGAAAGACACCGAAAAATTTCACGAAGTGGGATATAGAGGAAAAGGGGGCAAAAGGGGGCTAAAGCAACATCAAATAGAAGGGCAGCAAGCTAGTCTGAATAGGTTCCAAGTACTCGAAGAAGAGGAAGAGATAACAAAGGTAGACCAGGTAATGGAAGGAAGCCCAGGGGAGAAGGAGAAAGAATAAGATAGTGAACAAACACATGATATTAATAAACAGAAAGAGACTATGTTGAGCGATGGATAACTGGAAATGGACCAAGAAATGACCCAGACTGAGATGGAAATTGAGGATCATGAACTGTAGGAGATTCTTGATAGAGAACACCTAGATCTGGAAGGGTTCTTGAAGCAGGGGACCGTGGTAGGGGTAGACTCACTACCTCAAGAAGAGTTCAACAAAGTATGACAGCTGTTCCTATGGAAAACTCAGGCTAAAGGGATGGAAAGGCAAAGAAACAATGAAATTCAAGGGAACAAAGGTGTGAACATTATGAAAACCACACCAGGATTAGCTCCTAGAAAAATAGGAAAGAAAAGAGGCAGAAAAAAGTAGAATGAGTTATTGACGGAATGCGGAAAGCTAATGATATATTCAGGTAAGATGAAAGACCTAACCAGTTACTCCTTTACAAATCTTTCATAATGAAGTTCACATCTTGGAATACCAGAGGTCTAGGTAGTAAAAGAAAACAAAGAATACTTAGCAATAGAATGAAACAAGAAGCTTTGGATATGATATTTATCTAGGAAACCAAATGTTCCATTCAAAAAATAAAAGAAATTCACAGCAAATGTCTCAATAAATTTGAGTTTCTAGAAGTCAAAGCAGATAATACAACAGGAGGCATACTCACTCTTTGGAACCCCCAAAATATTGGCATAATAGATGCTTGAGGCATCTAGGAATTATTTATCAGTGATTATTCAGCCTATGGGAGATAGGGAGACTTATCTGGTCACGAATGTTTATGGCCCCCAAAGACTGGATGATAAAATCAGGTTTCTAGATTTTCTTGTGGAACTAAGAGATAGACATGTAGGAGTACTATGGATCATTGGTGGGGACTTCAACATGATCAAATCACTTTGGGAGAAAAAAGGGAGAACCAGAACTTTAAGCAAAGACTCTATAGCATTTCAAACTTTTATAGATAATATGAAGTTAGTTGACACTGATATGAGTAATGGTCTCTTTACTTGGAACAATAAAAGAGGAGGAGAGTCTCAAGTAGCCTCAAAGTTAGACAGATTCATAATCTCAGAGGACCTTATGCTCACCAACAAGGAAATGACTGTGAGAATTCTCCCCTTTGGAGGCTTGGACCATTGGCCTGTACAACTTGAGGTTCAGGGCATTGGTACCCCCAAGAACATACCTTTTAGATTTGAGAATATCTGGCTCACCCACCCATATTTCATCAACAACATTGCAAAATGGTGGACAAAAGATCTGTATATTCAGGGTACAAGAATGTTTCTGCTACAAAAAAGACTAAAGCACATCAAGCTCAGACTTAAAGACTGGAACAAGAATGAATTTGGCAATATTTTTGAAGCAAAAAAAGCTGTTGAAGACAAAATGCAGGAACTCAATCAAGCCCTTATCATGGATGGCTTTAATAGAGTCAGAAATGATCAAGTCACCAAACATCATCAAGACTGGGAGAATTCATGTAAACAAGAGGAAATATTTTGGAGACAAAAATCTAGAGTTCAATGGCTAAAAGAAGGGGAGAGAAACACTAGATTTTTCTACAGATCCACCATGGTGAACAGATCTCATATAGGATCTCTTCCATCAAGGACGAGGGAGGTTAGCTTCTTAATTCCCATGAAGATATAGAAACTATGTTAGTTCAGCACTTTTGAGGTATAGCAAAGGAAAACATTTTAGATAGAGATCATTTTATCAGGGACTTAACAAGGCATATACCTAGGCTTGTAACAAGAGAGGATAATTTCAATCTTAATAGGCTAGTGATTGAAGAGGAGGTTAGTGAGGTCATCAAAGAAATGTAGAATGGTAAAGCACCAAGCCCTATTGGTTTCAATGTGAATTTCTTTAAAGCTTGCTGGAACATTGTTAAACAAGATATTATGAATGTAGTGGAGGATTCCAAGATGAACATAACCATTTTGAAAGTTCTCAATACTTCCTTCATCTTCTTGATCCCAAAACATGACAATGCTCAGACTCTAGACAGGTTTAGACCCATAGCTTTGTGCAATGTGGTGTACAAGATAATATCCAAAGTGGTTACCAATAGAATCAAACCCCTTCTTCCTACTCTAGTTTCTATGGAGCAATCAGGTTATGTGGAGGGCATACAAATTCTCAATAACATCATTCAAGCGCATGAGGTGGTGCATTCATTGTTAAGCAATAGGAAGGCCAAAATTATTATGCAATTGGACCTAGCCAAAGCTTATGATAAGTTGAATTGGACCTATATCAGGAAGGTCCTTATAACCATTGGATTTGATCATAACTGGGTAAGATGGGTTATGGCCCTGGTAACTTCTTCTAGCTTTTCAATTCTGGTTAATGGTTCTCCTTCAAGAGGCCTCAGGCAGGGAGATCCACTCTCTCAATTTCTCTTTATCCTCATGATGGAAGGACTTGGTCGGTTATCAAGCATGCGAAAGAAGTTGGTAACATCAAGGGTCTCCAACTTTCTGAGACTGAACAGGCTTGGACCCATCAACAATTTGTTGATGATACTATGCTGCAGGGAATCTCCACAGTCAAAGAAGCACTAGCTTATAAGCAAATCCTGTGTGACTTTACCATGGCTATACGTATAGAAGTAAATCTCTCCAAATCTAAGATTTTTTCTTTAATATTAATATTGCTATTCAGAGAAATATCTCCATAATTTTGGGCTTTCAAAGGGATATCCTTCCTTCCAAATACTTGGGACTTCCTCTAATTGATAAACCTTTGCACAAGAGCATTTGGGAGCTAGTGATTAATAAGATGCAGGATAAAATCAGGAAATGAACTATTAGATCTTTGAACTTGGCTGGTCGGTTGGTGCTTACAAAAGTTGTACTTCAATCAATCCCTGTCTTCATGCTATCAGCCCTTCCAGCTCCAAAAGGAGTTTTGCAACAATTTAGAACCATTCAAAGAGACTTTCTTAGGGGTAAGGGGGAGGAGAGAAAGAAATGGGCCTTGGTAGCCTGGGATAAGATATGCAAACCTAAAAACTATGGGGGTCTTGGTTTGGATGATCTGGAAGTACTAAGTAAAGTTTTAGGGGCAAAATTATGGTGGCATTGGGTTAAAGATCCAAAGGCTCAGTGGGCCAGTATTTGGAAAGAAAAATACACCAGCACTTGGTAAGATAATGATCACATAAGGATGAATGACATCATAAAAGGCTCCCACATCTGGAATAAGGCCTGGGAGAATAGAGGCTTAGTACAAAAAAATAGCTTCTGGGAAATCAGAGAGGGTGATCTTGCTTTGTTTTGGGAGGATAAATGGCAACAAGAGCCTACACTGTTAAGAGAGGACTTTCTGGACCTCAGGAAAGAAACTGATACCAAAGGGTTACTTAGGGTAAAAGATTTTTGGGATCAAACCAATAGTGAAGGAAAATGGAGAACCTGGAAAAATATAGACTACAGGGATGATAACCCCTTGAAAGCAAAAGTTGAGGCACTTCTGATAATGTTGGACCAAAGGAAAATTTTAGTTTCAGAGGGGCATGACCAACTTAGATGGGGCAACAATAATGAAGGTACCTTCAATCTTAAGGAGGCAAAACACATAATCCTTGAGCTGGAATCCAATGTACCAGACAGGGTTTGGCAGAACCTATAGAGGCATCAAGGATGGATGAAAATCAAACTTTTCATGTGGCTGGTTCATCATAAGAAAATTCTGACTTGGGAAAACATTCGAATGAGGGGTGTTCTGGGACCTTCTAGATGCCAGCTCTGTGAAGCTCAAGAGGAAACAATGGAGCACCTTCTCAATAATTGCATTTTCACCTCTAGGTTGTGGGATACTTTTGCCACAATTTTCCAACAGACAGACAGGGAAAAAGGAAGCATTATCAATACCCTAAATAACTGAAGACGAAACTTCTCTGATTATGTATTTCTTCACTCAACTTGGGCTTTAACACCAATCTTCATAATATGGAATGTCTGGAAAGAAAGGAACAATAGAATCTTCAAAAATGAAAAAAGTTCCTCCCAACGCATTTTTGAGTAGACCTTAAGACAACTTAAGGAGACAGTAAGTACTTTAGTGCGAACTTCCCCAAAGAATCCACCTTTAGAAGCTGAAATGCAGATACTTCTTCAGTTGGGTATGCAGGGGCTTATTCCACAGGGCTTGGATAGGAAGGTAATTAAAGTGGATAGTAAAAAGGATTACTGGCATCCTCCCCCTCAGGGTTTTTTAAAATACAACATTGATGGGGCCTCAAAAGGAAACCCGGGTATTGCTGGTTTTGGAGGGGTGTTAAGGGATGAAAATGGCTGCATCCTTTTTATTTTCCATCGCCATTTGGGAAGAGATACTAACAATATGGTGGAATTAATGGAACTTGAGCAATGTTTAGAATTCCTGAAGTGGGATAATCTCCAGAATATAATAATTGAAGTTGATTCTGAGTTAATCATTAGCTCGGTTAAGAGAAACTGTTGTGGCATAGAACCGGAAAAAGTCTCAAAACACTGGAGGCTACTTCAGGTCTTTCAAAGGATTTAGTTTCACCTCTTGTGCTTACGTACTGTGAGTTTTACTCATGTGTGAAGGATGACAAATAAATTGGTGGACATTCTGGCCAATCAAGGGGTGCTCTGCATCAAAAGCGGGGTCAAGTTGAGTTGGCAAGAGATGCCTTAGAATAGATTAAGGGAGCATTGTCTCAATCAAGCGGATCAGGATAGAATGATGTTTCGAAATAGAGCCACAGAGACGGGGTCTAGTTGATTTGGATTCATTATGAAGTGTCGTTTCAGAAGTGAGGCCATATTTGGGATGCAGGTCTTTGTCTGCCTCCTCAACCCAGGTAAGTGCAAACCTAGAAGTTTCAGATGGAAGTTTCTCGGTAGATGATGTTTCTCAGATGGACGACTGGACGGATGGATTTTCATCTTCCTTTGGTTCATGCACCCAAGGAGATGGGATGGTGCGAGGGGCCGTAGTCCAGGCTTTCTTGGCAGACTCAAAACCTTCGCATTACTTTCTATGGTGGCAATACTGCTCTGGTTTCTGGTTTTTCGCATGCCCTTCAAGCTGGAAGCGACATTTTAGAGTTGGGAGCAATTCTACTCACCAAACAACACGTGGCCAAGGGAGGGGAGAGAATACCACCCTCATCGCATAGTAATTCTTAGTGCTTTTGGCTCTTGTGATATGATCCTCAGCCGTAGGATCAAGTAAGGTGAATCCATAGTCAAGAATAAGCATGCATGTTGGTGGGTCCAGGTCATTTATTGCACACTAATTCTCCATGCTTTTAGGTATTGCGATATTATCCTCTGACTTTGGATCTGGCGAGGAGAATCAATGGTTAAGGAAAAGTATGAAGGACTAGGTGAGGTGATCTTCCATGCTTGTTTCGCTTCAAGGTGGGAATCGGTGGATTTCGGGCGGACTACATGCTCGCCCCCCCATTCGGACTCGAAATCCTTATAGAGTGGTCCCTATTTCCTCATCGGGTCCGATTCTAGTTTGAAAGTGTATGCTTGTTTTCACCCCGATATGAGCCTCATCCATCTGATCTCTGTGGGTGGATCGAATAGTCTCGACTTTTGTTTGTATTTTGAGAGTATTGTAGTTTTGTTTGTGTGCCCTTGGCTCAGTTTTTAAGTCTTTAGCTCGGTGCCCTAGGCTTTAAGTAGATAGTTATTTATTTGGCCCACAGATCCTATGGGACTGTTGTAATTTACGTAATTTTTTCTTCCGATTCAAATCAATAGAAGGTACGACTCTTGCTTCAGAAAAAAAAAAAATAATAAGATACATATATACAACCACATGGAAATTTTTAATGAAATATTGTGGTTCAAAACCTGATAAGCATTAGAGTCCCATAGTTCAGTGACAAGTGATAATCCTTAGCGATTAGTTCTTTCTAGTGTTATTTATTAGCATAGGTTAGAATAGGCTCTAGTATTGCATATCCTGTGCTTGCATCTCTAAGCCTTATGCCCCCAAATTGATAATTAAATGTTGGAACTAGAATACATATAGTTCCACCAACGTTTTTGGCGTCGTTGTTGGGGAGATGCCAAAGGGATTAGAACATAGTTTCTTTCACAAGTTTTCTGTGTGATCTTAGTTGCAGGGTAACTAGAGGGTGGAGAAAGATGGTAAGACGTGAGTGAAGAGCCACACATCTGCTTTGGTTGGGGGTCGCTCCAAAGTCTGGTTGTCTCTAATTGGTTTTCTTCTTTCTTTTTCATATGCATAGAATTACAGGTAGGATCTAAAGCTCATTTTTATTTATTTTTCTTTGCAAATGTGTTTTCCTTTAGATTGATTCATGGAAAGAAGAGAAGCATAACTTGTGTGAATAGATAACTTGGTGACAATAGGGTCTAATAGCAGAGTGGTGCTTCAAGTACATGATTGGTTTTCTTGTCGTTGTTTTAAGTGTGTTTCCTTCTTATTTCTTTAGGATTTTTAATAAGAATTCCATACACTAGTCTGTGTGCATGACATGGATTAGCAACCAACAAAGCAATATTCAAGGATTATCAAGATTTTGGAAGAACTCTCTCGAATCCTAGCAGCAGTTGGGATCTCTTCTTCCCAGGAAGAACAAATCTTGACAATAGCCAAGAAATTATCTGCCTTCCCATAATCAATAGAAGAACAAAAACTCCATGAATCACATCCACACAAAGATATTTACTCTTGCAAACTTGTTGAGGAAGCTGACAAATCATGGAATGCATCCGATGGAGAGCAAGCACTAGAACTCGAGATTGAAGAATTTTTTACATGCCTATCTATAGACCCTTTAAGCACACAAGAGGATAATCATATAATTCTATATGATCTACATGGCACAGTAAAAGAGGATATGCCAAATAAGCCAAATAAAGAGGTAAACCAATAGAATTTTGATTTTATTGAAAATTGGTTTCAAGAAACTATAAGGACATACCACTCCTTAATTATTCCTTACTTCTTGACATCATCATTAAAACAATTGGTTCTTCATACTTAGGTATGCATTGAATATTATATTCTAAACTTGAGTATAAATGCATTTTTATACTTGTTATGTACATGGTTACATTGGAAATACTCATATACTTGAGGAGATGAATTTCTTTTTCTCAAGTAGAGTAGGATAATAAATAAATAAATAAATGCTGCATATAATAGTTAGTTTAGTTTTAAAATATATTGCAACATCTTTCTTATTTGTTTTGTATAAGTGGGGATGTTAACAACTAAAAAGAAATTAGTTGAAAATGAGAGATCTATGTTCATATTGCATATTTTTGTGGGGTCTCTTTCAACTGCATATTGTTTTAATGAAGATGGTCACTCAATCTTATTTCAAACAACATCATGGTTCAACTATTACTTTTCTTTCCCACTTATTATTTCTTTATGATATTTAGATTTGTTTCTAGTTTTTATTTTCAATAAAGTAAGCTATGAACATTATGTTTGGAATCTTATGTGAAGTTGGAAATGATTGCATTGCAACATTGCCTAGTATTGCATACCAATTGTTTAGTACCATATTTTATCTAACTAGTATCGAGAATTCCGGTACCAATTTGCTATTTTGCAAGAAAAAATAGGATTCAAGGATATTGTTCATTTGGGATGTGTAAATACTGGAAGAATATTTTCAAAAGAAAAAATGACATTGCCATCAACACTTAGGGGAGTATTTGATGATATCTTTATTTTTTTCCTTAAGTCGTTGAAAATTTTGTATTCATGCTTTATGATTAAGACATCTATTTCATGAAGATGATTGAATAAGAAATCCTTTTCATAAAAGTTGAATTAAATGATAATTTCAAACTATTCATAGTTGACATACCTTTTCTTTTTTTGGGAGTTTCATTTCTCTAATTCATATAGATTTCTAATTATCAATACAAAATAGTGGCTCAAAATATAGTTACCAAAACAGGGGATTAAAACAAAGTTAGGAGGTCCATATAATGATACTGTTGAAAAAGTTGAATACCATAAACATAAAAAAAGCATGATATCCGAAGCATCTTTATAAATAATTTTAAGAGAGTTACTGAAGTCTCTACTCATAGTGAAACACTACTTTAAAGGTGAAAGAATACATGGAAACTATGATTAGTAGGACTTTAGGTGTCTTTTGGTTATTCTTTGGCAACCTCATCCATCTCACATTAGAATAACTCATTCATGCTATGTCCTTTGAGTACCTATAAGTGCCTTATGTGTCTAAGACATTATGCAGGTAATCTAAGTCACTCAAAAAGGTATCATCCTATGCCTTTAAGAGGATTTTTGAAGTTGCTCCCCCATCTACCAATTGCAAAAACAATATCCATAATCTAAAATGTTAGGAAGCATGGGACTAGAGCCTTTAGTGTAAAATAGGCTTAAGAGGTTAACTCGTCAAGGCTATGGACGCCTACTAGCAGTGAGTATTGAGCTGTGATACCACTAGGAAAACCCATCGGGGCTATGGATGCTCGCAGAAAATGAGGCATTCTTCCTAAAGAAGTGTCAACCAAACCAAGGCTTTTGTCGACACATATGATGGTTATTTTATAGTGTTACAATAAAAGAAGCATGTGTGGATAAATTCAAGGGTAAAAAGGAACTCCGTAAATTTGTTGCTAAAGAATGGTTTTAAGGTAACCTCGAGTCCTTTATCATTAGTTTTTCATATTATATCTAAGATTTGAGTATCTTAAAAGTGGGACCTATAATCACAGAGAATTAATAAAATTCAACTATAAAGCTTAATTGTAATACTTGGATAACTATAAGACTTTGGGATTTGATTAGTAATAACTATTTTTTCAGTGGTTCATCATTTTTTGTGATCATAAAAAATCTCCTACCTACAAAGAAGGAGAGCCCCTTAAATTTATAAAATGTTTATTTCTTGAGCATAAGACTATTAAATATTGATGAAATCATATGTGATGAGTGATTTGGAATTTATTTTATGATTAATGTTAGTTTTACATCATTTAATAAATCTGAGATGATTTATTTTTGTTCAGTATTTATCTCATTAGTTCCATTGTTTTGTTTTGCAGGTTCCTTTATACTAAATCCATCTCAACAACCCTCCTCACTTCTTCAACACCTCACTTTATTGCATGAGGACACAAAAAACCTCAGGCATGGGGGAATGGTTGTTGGCACCTTTTCAACATCTTCATTTCATTCTCTTTAGCTTCCTTCAACATATCAGATTGGAACTCATCAATTCCAGCTGTTCCAGATCATTCCAGACTCTCTGCTTTACTCTGCCTCATCTTCCACTTCATACAACTTCGATTATAGCCCGTAGTACAAATGAAAGTTCAAAAGGTATACTTGAGGCAAAACGTGTTTAAAGGCTCTTTAGCTCATTAAAATTTAAGTGATGATTAACCACTTCCTATTTATTGAACTTTATTAAACCACCATTTCCAAATTCATTAATGCCTATTCTAGTTTCAATTCCATATTTATTTAGCCATTATCTTCATTTCTCACCTCATATCATCCATCATTCCTTCCTAGTCCATATTTTGTTTGCATGAGGACATGCAAAGTCTTAGGCATGGGGGGATGTTTGGCACTAGATATGTTATCATATTGGGTATCCAAACCTTTCATTTACAAGCCATATTCATACTCTTACAACATATTTCATAACTATCATATTACCAATTTCCCCTAAATGCATTCATTTTACCTTGTGGTTAATTATTAATGATTTCTTGTATTTTTAATGATTAAATGAGTTTTTAATGTCATTTTATCAATGAAGGTTTATTAATTTTGTTATGTGGCCAAGGATCATGTTCGATTATCAAAATATCTATCTTTGTATCAGTTCAATAGTCAGGTACTTAATTCTGCACTTGCACAAATGGAGGGAAAATAATTCAAAAGTATAAAATATGTTTTTATTTTCTCTAGCATGGTAAATTAGGTGCCACATGGACCTAATATGCTGGTACAAGCCTTGGAATATACCCATCTCACACATGGGATCCTAGCACATGATTTAAGTTACAACAAAAAATAAGTGACAATTTTGGAACTACCATGTTTTGCCTCGATTTCAATGTAAATGGTGGAGAATCACTAGAATATGGAAAATGGGTTTTTATAAAACATAGAAATTTATTTGGATCTCAAACAATTTCCAAAAATTCAATATGGTTTAAAATTTATGGCTAGTTCTTCGAAGAAGTTTTGTATAAAATTTCTACAAAATCCAAATTAGAAAAAGATTCAAACAATCATCTTTGGGTGCGCTTTCCGAGGCCATGGAAGTGAATCAGGAAATTCCAAGAGAATTTTTTGTTCATAGTATAAAAAATTAGACTCCATAGAAATCTCTTTCTAAAATACATTAGGGTCGAGAAGATATGGTTAGTTCTTTAACACCAATTTGTATAAAATTGCAAAAAAACCAGAATTATGAGATTTTCCTCTAAAATTGTAAATTCTTTTTTTGAGTTAAGGGATTAGATTTTATCTTTTACCAATGAATTTTATTTTCAAATAAGGTCTTAAATTATATTAATCAAGAGGAGCTTGTTCATTATTGTAATAGGGATATCAATGATTAGTTTTTGGAGAGATTTAGAGAGTTGATTTGTAACAAAGATTTTTGATGTGCATAAAGAATTGATGGTCGTTGAATTGTGGTACATCTTCTTAGATTGATCTAATATTTTCTTAGTAGCACTAACTTCATCTGATTCTAGGTCATGATATTCATCAATTGAAATATATGAAAGATAAGAAGGGATTTTACAGGTTTTCCTCTCAAGAGGAGGGGTTTTGGCCCTGGCTTGGAGCCTATATACTGTGTCAATGTTCTTATTGTTTTGGTAGCTGATTGATGTATTTCACATTGGGATAAGAAATATCAAAGATAATAAGTAAAAAGGTAACAAAAACAATTATCAAGTTAAGAGAATTAACATATACATTGTCGTATTGAATTCTTGACATGGTATCAAAGCTTTGGTTCTCTAAGGGAATCATGAAGATCTCCTCTACAATGAAGAAGGTATCAAGAAGATTGAAAGCCATCTCAAGAAAGGTATCAAAGAAGTATGGAGTCTCATATTCTATTCAAGGAAGGCATCACTTAAAGAAAGGGATGAAGGACTCTTCTCGGCTCTCTCTGGGACATTCCAAGGCGAAGACATCTGGGTGATTGATAGAGGTGCATCAAGGCACATGACTGGTCACTCCCACCAATTTAAGACCTTGTCAAAAGGAAAATATGCATACCCTGTGGAACTTGGAGACAACAAAAGTTATCTAGTGAAAGGCATTAGATCAACATCCATAAGGTTCGAAGATGGAAGCAACATCCACTTCAACAACATTTTGTTTGTTCTAGGTTTGCACAAAAATCTACTTTCTATTTCAAGCTTAGAAGATAAAGGAGATAGAGTAGACTTCATTGATGGTAAAGTGGTTGTATGGACAAAGGGCTCAACCATAGAACAAGAAAAAGTGATTGATATCTAAGAATGAAGGCTCTACAGGTTAATATCTCCCATAAACCATGCCCTAGTTTACATTAAGATTAATCCATGTGAACTTTGGCATGAAAGGTTTGGTCATCTATATTTCAAAATACTTCCAACTCTAAATTCTAGAGTAGATGGAAAACCAAATCTAAAGGAGGATCATGAAGGTGTTTGCAAAGGATGTTCATTGGGCAAGAATACCAATATACCATTTGGAAGTAGTGCTTCACGATCGAAAGAAATCTTGGATATCATTCACTCTGACGTGTGTGGCCCTATGACTACAAAATCACTTGGAGGACATATTTATTATGTCACATTCATAGATGATCACTCAAGAAAGACCTGGGTTTACTTAATGAAAACCAAGGATGAAGTATTTACTAAATTTGAAGGATCCAAAGCTGAAGTGGAGAACCTTACAGAAAGAAGAATCAAGATACTAAGATCTAATAATGGAGGAGAATATAAATCCAAAGAGATTATAGCATTTTGCAAGGAATCTGGGATTAAGAGGGAGCTAATAGTTCCATACAATCCCAAACACAATGGAGTTGCAGAAATAAAGAACATAACATTGAAGAAATTGTAAAATAAATGTTACATGATCAATATCTAAAGGCAACAAAGACAACAATCTACATACAAAATCGAAGTCCTCACAGATCTCTAGACAACAAGAATCCGGAAGAAGTGTTCACTGGGAAGAAGCCATCCATAGATCATCTCCGAATCTTTGGATGTCCTGTGTATATTCATATGTCAAAGGACAAAATAAAGCAACATGATCCTTCTGGTGTGAAGGGTATATTTGTTGGATATAGTAACTCATCGAAATCCTATAGAATCTATATGAAAGATGGACATCACATTGAAGTTAGTCATGATGTCGTATTTGATGAGAGCATAGCATTCAAGAAATCAAAAGAACTTTCTATAGATTCCAATGATGAAGAACTTCCTATATTTGCGGAAGAAGTTGTCAGGGAAGGAGAAGGATCTCACCATGGACAAGAAGGAGCTAGTGAACTTGTTCAACCCGTGTTCATTCAAGAAACAAGGAAAACACCTAATTGGTTGAAGTCTACACTACTTGAAGCAAAAGGTCATGGGGCAACTCAAAGATCATTTAGAGAAAGTAAAAGACCCAAGAAATATTTCGGGTATGCTTCATACATGAAGAAAATAATAGAAGTAGAACCATCCACATTTGAAGAGGCTATATAACATCAAGAATGGAAGGATTCCATGAATGAAGAATATCAATCTATAATGAAGAATAGAGTATGGGATATCATACCCAGTTCTGAAGAAAAATCTATGATTACTTCCAAATGGATCTATAAGATCAAGCATGTGGCTAATGGAAGTATAATAATTATACAACAATATTCGTGGCTAGAGGGTATTTGTGGCTAGAGGGTTCTCACAACTTGAAGGCATCGACTATGAAGAAAATTTTTCTCCAACAGTAAGATATTCAAAAATTTGATCACTAGTCTCTCTGGTAGCATCGATGGGATGGAACATCCACCAAATGGATGTCAAAACTGTGTTTATGAATGGCACAGTGTACATAGAACAGCCCTTGGGATTTGAAATCAAAGATAAGAATGCATATGTTTGCAGATTGAAGAAAGCATTATATGGCCTCAAGCAAGCATCGAGGGCATGGTATGCTAGAATGGATGCATACCTTCAAAGATTAGGCTTCATGAAAAGTTCTCCTGACTCAAACCTCTATATTAAGGTTGTAAGCAATGAACCTATAATTATTCTTCTGTATGTAGACGATCTTCTCTTAATGGGTGTAGAAGGTAGAATGTAAGAAGCAATTGGCAGTAGAGTTTGACATGCATGATCTTGGACGATGCATTACTATATGGGACTATAAATCTGGTAGGAACCTAATGAAGTCTATTTAGGTGAGGGAAATTATGTGATCAAGATACTGACCACTCTGATGATCACAAGCTTATATACTTAAGGGACAAGCTTGGTTTTGTGGATTTGTCCTCCTTGATTGAGAGGGAGAGATAGACACAACATTCTTGTCTTCACTTGGGAAGAAAGAATGGAGGATTGGGTAACCATCTGGCATTCGATAATCTTTGATATTGTGGTAGGTAATTCAAGATAAGAGTAGTCGTGGATCGATATTCTTTGAGGATTAGCTACCTAAGATAAGAATATTCCAATGGGAGCTCATACTATGTGAACACCCAGGTGGGGTATGTACCTTAGAGAGACAATGATGATGGTGTCTATACATCATTGGACTCACCAGCATTGTTCTTTGATCTTGTGGAGAGATAGAGCTATTAGTCAAGGCCTTGCTATGTGACAATGCTAGTTATTATGATGCTAGGTATATGGGTTACCAATCCAACTCTTCTTATGAGATCTCTTCAGATTGAGAATGACCATGTACCTCTTATGAATGCCTCTCTAGTTAAGAGGGAGTGTTGAAAAATGTGTAACTAGGTTTAGTATTCATTAGTATGAAATGTATTCTTGTATATATAAAATGAAAAATAAATTATTATTATTATTGGAGCATGGGTTTCATGCTCAAGTTCTTTTATTTTATAAGTCAAGCACCCATTGAGTGCTTCTAGGGTTTGTCCTAAGTATAAGAGTCATTGTCATATATGGAAGACCCTATGGGCACATTGTAAATTGTAAAAGAAAAATTATTTTGTATTGAAAGTGTCAAAATACCTCCAAGATGAAGTTGGCCTAATGAGTTATCAAGTCAATCTACATGAAGAGCCATGTCCACCCTTGAAGAAGCCTATATATGAGAGGAACTTGTCCTCCATTTGGATCATTCATTCACTCATCTCCTATGTGAAGAAGGCTAAAGAAGAAATTCAAAGAAGGAAGTGTGAAGAAGAGAAGGATGAAGAAGTCAAAGTGTTTGGGTCTCTCTCCATTCTTTTGAAAGTGTGAAGTTAGGGTTTCTGCATTGGGCTAATACGAGGTTCGATTTTGGAAGAAAAAGAGAAAGAAGGCAAGCGAAGATCTCTTAGGGAATATTACTAGCTCTAAGACTCAAGACAAGGAAAGTGGGGTCAAGGGGAAGTCAATTAGAGGGATATCAGAGTCTCTTAGAGAAGCAACATTAGTTGCAGCAACTGTTGGGGAGAAGAATTTCAGATCTACTAGGAGGTCGAAGATATTTCAGTAGGAGACCGAGGAAGACTTGATCTTGGAGGGTATTTTTCTGAGTCTAGGTCATGGTATTCATCAATTGAAATATTTGAAAGATAAGAAGAGATTTTATGGGGCTTCCCCTCAAGAGAAGGGGTTTTGAACTTGGCTTGCAACCTATACACCGTGTCATTGTTCTTACTGTTTTGGTAGTTGTTTTATGTATTGCACACTAGAATAAGAAATATGAAAGCTAATAATTAAAAAGGTAACAAAAATAGTTATAAAGTTAAGAGAATTAACATATACATTTCCCTATTGAGTTCTCAACAAGAAAATAGCAACAACAATTTGAACAAGGGTGGAAAGTGATTGGAGCAGTGTAGTAGTGATGGCAGCAGTGGACAAAGTACAATAGTGGTAGTTGTAGATAATGAGTGTAGCAACAAAAGTAGTGTGGATAGAAGGAGAGATTGAGGACATAAAAAGTAGCAATAATGGTAGTAGAAGTGGGAAGTAGATTTGGAGCAGTAGTGATTTATTGACTTGTTGATTGTAAGGGAGGTTGAAGACTCCCACATACTTTGTTTGTGAACATATTCAAGTTTGGGGAGTTTAGTACTTCCTTCCAACACAACTGGTAAATTGTGTATGCAATCATACATGTAACAAAGCTTGTTTGGATTTTAAATTTTGTGTACTCTCTTTGATGTGATGATATGTCATATTTTTTATTTGTTGATTCCCTAAATGTTTAAATAACCTAACCAATTGTGTGTAAAGTAGGAAATATTGATTCACCCCCCTCTTAGTATTTCCAACAAGCTCATCTTGATAAAATCATATGACTGATAGACAAAATTTAAATAACTCATGAAATGCATATGATTCACAAAGATGTGCATATAAATATGGATTCTCTAACCCTTGGTTTCATATTTCAAGAGGTCGTTTGGAATCCAATGACCGTTCACATTCCACACCATAACCCTTAGTGGATTAGGTGTCCAACATTCCCCACCTTAATCCAAAGGGGTGCATATGAGTCCAAGAAGAGAGGTAAAATATGAAAGTCACAACCAATTGTTGAATGTGCTCTCTAAAAAGGTGGTTTTTAAGGAGTACACAAACCAAAAAATGTGGGAAAATGCGAGGTATCAACCTGTGGTGGTTAAGGCTGACCACCAACTCTGAAATGCTTGGGACAACTCCTAGAATAGTTTCGAATCTAGATAGAAGCTTAAATATGCTACTAGTAGAAGTGATATTTGATAATTTTTTATAGATGACCACAAACTTTTGCAAGTGGTGATTTAAGGAATCCTACCAACCAAAAAGCATGCTCATGGAACATTACTCTATCTCCGACTACAAATTTGAATCTAGGTATGGCTAACTCTAACTCTAACTCTATGCTTAGGAAACAGGATCAGGCTCACTTGATTTGGCTTCAAATATTGTAATTGAACATCAATTCCCCATGCCATATACAAGGTGAGAAGATGAAGAAATATTAGCTGCAAGATGTGTCAATACTGGAGAAGAAATTATGTGGCATGACCAAAATATCTTCTTGGTTGTTGAAGCCCATTTCCAAGAAGTGATTTGTCTAAGGTGAATATTCGTTTTTGCAGGAGGCTTGTTTTTGGAAGATCTGTTTAAATGATGAGTGTGCTTACAATAATGGTCACAAGGGTGAATATGAAAACATTGATCTTTTACATGAACAAATCTATCATAATGTTGGCATATGCAAATATGACATTGTTGTGAAATAAGAGCAAGATCTATAACAAGTGAATTTGAACTATCTTGAAGGAATACAACACTATGAAACTAGATTATCTTAGAATAGTATAGAATATGATAGGACACATCCTTGTCATATCCAAGACGGGTTTTGTTCTTGTTGTTGAAAACTTCTTCCCAAGGTCTAGTCATGAGCATGGGAAGAGTAGGTTGAACCCCTGCATCTTCAAGAAAACATACTCCTGAAATTGGCACTTGATGTGAGTCAACCTCAACGTCATTGATTTTGTCAATCTCTAACTGCTGATGGGATTCAAATTCAAACAAGGAATTGTTATGAACAAAAATTTAATATTCCAAACGCAAACATTTGGGGTTTTCTTGAAATTTTAACTCATAAAAATAAGATTTCCGTGTAAAATTTAACAAATAAAGTGTTGTAGCTCAACAATATGATGGACAGAAATAAGAGGAACAAAATAATCTCAAATTTTATTATAATAGGTAATTTGGGGCTTACATGTTGTTACAAACAAATATCTGAGATGAAAAAATGGCCTCCAAGATAATCTATTACATTGCATCAACCCTCCAAACTGAACTGAAATTCCATTGCTAAGCTCTTCAGTCAATTCGGGCTGAATTCCCCAAGGGGAGATGGATACTCACCCAATCTCACTAAATCACCCGTGGGTTTCCAACCTGGGCCTACAAATGAAGTAGAGAACCAGTTTCTCAAACCTTTCATACAAGAAGAAAGATAAAATCCAATATGTTCTCTTATGGTCTCCTCCTTCTCTTTTTATAGATCTGATGGACTCCTATAAAAGCTTCGATTTTATTATTATTTTAATCATTGAGCACATTTCCCTTGATTAAAATATTCTTTTTAATGTGGAAGAATGGTAAATTGGCCACCATGCCTCCTCAGGGCACTGAAAATCACTTCTAAATATCTCATCCTGTAGATATTCTAGTTCCAGTTCTAATGAGCTATTACACTAAGGTGTTCTCCTAATAATTCCTCCCAAAATGCCACCCTAAGCATAATTAATTGAGTCAAGCCCACTAATAAATCTGTATTTTTAAATTGTCGGAATGCAACAGAATGAAAGGAAAACTATGCAGATGATGGAATATATCAAGTGAATGCCATCAGACCTCATAAAAACTCCTCAAAACCCCTCCAAAATCCCTTGGGCCCACTAATGGCACCAACCTACAACTGTGACCTGTTTGCCCACAACTTTGAAATTCCATCCTAACCATGCCATAAGGAACACCATAAACCCTCTGCCCCAAGATTGCTTTTCCTTGAGAAATCTACACCTATCCACTGCAGAGGCATCTGCAAACTGATACCAGGATCCCATATGAACCATTGGTCCACATATTTCCTCCAAGAAAATCCAAACTTAACTGGATCCCTCAATACATGTATCCCATGCCCATCTCTGACTTAACCTGCTACCCATATATCCACCTGGATCCCAATGCCACCACAACCAATCATCACCCAAGTCCCATGGCTCTAATTGTGCTATGCCTCCAACTATAACGACTACTCCATCAAGCGAATACCAACACATCACCTCTCTCCAATCCAACCTCTGGCATAAGCTAAGGTCAACCCCACTCTGTTGATGTTGGGATAATGCTACTGAAATACTGATGAACTGTTAGTCCACATCCCACTGCCCATTGAAACATGCAGTAACCCCCTCATCCAAGGGCCCCTGTTATACTATGCCTTGGACTATGAATGATATTCCATCAGTAGGATACTGAATCATGATCTTCCACCAATCTATCCTGTGAAAATAATCGAATGCATGGACACCTATGTATGGAACAAGCCTACTATGTTGCCACTGGTTCACTCATAATAAACTCATACATGTCATATCAGAGAAATACCTAGGTGAGATTGGGGTTCAGGGACAATGTACTATCAATTATAAAATCATCTAAATTAAACAAATGGTGCATGCAACCAAAAGAAGGCCTAAAATAAATCATTGTTTAAATAGAAAACTCACTAATTTTAGCCATTTGAATTGCCTTTAAAAGGAGGAAAGAAGGCACAAGTTTAATCATTGTTTTGGTGAGCACGATTTGGTGAGACCAAGCAATAGGAAACACAAGTTTGTGTGTGGAGCTTATGAGTGCAAGGAATTAAAAGCTTGGAGGCTTGGAAATTTGGCTATTTATTGGCCAAAGGCAGTCAGTCAGGGAGAGGATAGAAAATACTTGTGCAGGTTAAGCTCAAGGTTGAGAAAAGCATATTGTATTCATCCAAATTCTTTGACTAATGCAATATACAGAGAGAGGGGGTTTTTAGCTGTGAATTTTCCTAGAAAATCATTGTGTTATGTGTGATTTAATTCTTTCTTTTATATGCTTCGTGATTTCATAGATCGTTTACTGTTTCCGCTGATGAGTAGAGTAGATTCAAATCAATTTGTTTTAGCATATTACAATTCATAGTTTGAATCTACAAGGAATTTATACATGGTATCAGAACTATATTTGTAGAAATTTATACAATTTGCACCTCATTAGCGGGTTGACCCAAAGAAGGATGCATCATCATCTCAAAAAGTTCCTCCCCCATCTAAATTAAAACTCCATACTCCTCTAGTTCATAGACCCCCTGCCAAACTAACCCGTCAGTCTCCAACACCTCCTAACGACAGGTGTTTACCAGTACTACAACCCTGCTGACTATATGTGCATTTATCTACTCCTCATCAGTGGTTGGTCCAAAAGATGGTTTCTCTTCCTCCTCTATCATGGGCTCAACATGAACCCCAATTGACTCTCCACATTGTACATATCATCCCCCTCAGCTGACTCCTGCCCCTCTATGTGCTCTCCATGTTGAATCATCAGACACTCACTTAGCAAGTTTGTTCCCTGGACAATATGTTTCTCATCATACTCCATCTCACATGAATGCATACCTGGGCCGCTACCAACATACCCATACGACCGCTCATGCTCCTTAAGGGTATCCTCATATTAAATCATTTACTTAACCATACAATAAAAATCCTCATCCTGAAAGTCAAAAGGGATATCCTCTTGCTCTACCCTTGTCATCTCCTGTGCATCCCTCAAGCATGAGTGGTCAGGTCCCTGAGGTTCCTTGCAGATGAAGCAAAGACCCTTCCTCCTCATCTCATTCCTGCTACATGGTAGTTCACCATAAATCCATTGTAACTCCTCCTAGTTCAACCGTCTCCTGAAAAATCCAATGTTCTGCTCAACTAACCTTTTAGCTAGTTCATAAGCAGCAGGTGAAAGCAATTGTTCCTCCCTCCAAATGGCCAACAAATTAAATTTCAATCTATTGCAAATTGCATCATGGCCTCCCATACATGAGGACAAAATGGACAACATGTGTGTTATGACTGTATTAGGGTGATGTTTCCTAATGCTGAAGAAACATTAGAATATCTGCAGGATTAAATCATCACACTCCAACTCAAACATGAGGTCATAAGACCTAATCAAGGCCATAACTTTTATAATCTCTAGCTTCTTCCCAAAGGTAGGGCCCTTACTATTATCCAAATCCTGAAAGGTGTCCACTATTAGTCTGAAGACTCTCCTCATAATTCCATCGTTGTAAGGCGGTATAGGTGCATTCAACACCATGATACCACTGAGACAAGAGGCAAATGGAAGTTTGACTCCTATAATAGGATGCTCCAAAAACATTTGGTGTATGAGAGCAAGCATGGCTGGTTTTAGAGCCCAAATAAAGTTCTTCCCATCTGACTAATGCACCTTGGAGAGGAGTAAAGCAAGTTCTTCTAGTTTTAGAAGCACCTTTTTTATAACCCCCGTGCTTTTCAAATATGTTCCAAGTTTAAATATTTTGTATGCCATCTCATTTTCTTCTTGTGGCTGTCTTTGTTGTAGCATAGAAAGTATCCCTTGGAAAGCGATCGGTTGGCGGTTGCTACCAGTTTATTAAGGGAGTCTATGAAGATTTGGTTCATGTTTTGCTTAATGATGAAAAGTATAAAGGTGATAATGGGGCCACTGTTTTCTGAGTTTCAATGGATATTTTTAGTGAAAATTTATTCAACCATAGTTATATAATGTACAAGTATCATGTTTCACAAATAATTGTTACTATTAGCAGGAAGGTGCATAAACCATATAATAGCCTGATAATGGAGTTATAAAGTAAAAATTCACAAGAAAGGAATCTTGGTTTCATTAGGGGAATTTTGAAGTCTAAAATGGGCCTCATAAGGAAATTATAAAATAATAGTGGAAATAATAAAATAAGATTATATTACATTATCAAATTTTAGAGGGGAAAAAAACTGTTTTTTCAACTCGTATTTTCAACTTATCTCCCTATGGATTTACTCAAATTTCGAGCAACAACACTCGTTGGATGCAAAATTTTATTCATCATCCAAGCATTACCCATGTTGCATACTTTTTAGGGACCTTGCTACATGAAAAATGAGAAATAAATGAAAAATGTGATTGGAATAACGCTTTTTCATGTATTTCTCATTTTTCCTGTAGCAGGGTCCATGAAAAGTATGCAACATGGGTACCATTTGGATGAGAAATTAATTTTTTCATCCAACGAGTACTCCTGCTTGAAATTTGAGTAAAACCTTAGGGAGATAAGTTGAAAATACAAGTTGAGAAAATAGTTTTATTATTTTATTAATTTTTAATATTTTTACTCCAAAAATTGGGAATCATCCCCCATGGTTGACATCATCATCTTGAATCCTATTGGTTATTATAAAGTTTATTTTGGTTGTACATTTTTCTTAGGAGGCCCATTTTAGACCACAAAATTCCCCTAATGATAGTACAAAATGTTTTTCAGTATTCTGGTCAACTCCCAATATGATCTTCAGAAGTGGATTCCCTAAGTGGATGACTTCAATGGTATTGTAGACCCCCAAATAAGCATTAATTATGTGCACAACCAATAAGAAACTTTGTGGATTGTTTCCTTGATGATGTCCTCTTGGGAATTTCTTTATTGGACCATGCTCTGTTATAGGCATATTATTTTACACTTTGAGCTCCTGCTACAACTGCAGGTTCCTCTGATCTTGGTCCCATCATACTGTGATCTTACTCCCAAAAATTTTAGCCCACATAATATCGAATATAGAACCAATTTCAAATATTTTTCCCCTCAAGAGTCTCATCCTCATAAATCATTAGCGATACACCTCAATTCGGTTTAATTAATCCACGATTGATGTATAGGAATGCAACCTTTATGTGACTAGCTCTCTGGATGCGGCCTTTATTGTGACTAGCAGCAATGCAACACCCTGGAACATCTAAATAGATAGACTCAACACAAATGAATAAGATCGATCAGAACTATTCTCAATGCAGCCTCTGACTTGCCGTATGGATGTCAACTTGGGCTAGTGTGTAGTTGGTACGTGGCCTTTTATAACAATCCATCCTTCCAATTCAGTTGCGGCTCATTTTTCCTTGCCTCTCCTGCTTGTTCTATGTTTAGTTCGTTGTAACCTCATATTTAATCACCCTTGGCACTGGTTCAAATATCACATTAATCTCTGCAACAACACATACTCAAAGTCGAACCATCGTTGCTCAAGATGAATATGCACTAAGGTATGACATTCCCTCTACGTCAAGAAAATTATGTCAATGCGACTCTTGCTCTGCTCCGGTGCTCAACAATTTTCCTTAGTTTATTTGATGAAGGAATAACCACTATATAACCACACATGTCCCTTTTAAGCTAACTAGATCAACCCTTTGCATGATCTTCAATTTGGACAGGTTAGTCAAAGCACCCATTCATTACGTACGATTGGTTTAGAATGTACGCAAGTGTTTGATCCTAGAGATTAATATGCTCCAACGAACCCTCATAGCTCGTGAGCCTGGCTAGACATGTTAGAAATGGGAGTCCAACTCCTTTGCTCTTGGATGAGTTACCTTACATGGCAGCTACATGGCACATCATCGTGTCAAGCCCTGACACGTCCACAAAATGGTTGTGCATTGAATTTCATACTCTCTCTCCCACGTTGGTCTCTAATGTCAGCTAGAACATCCTTCTTTAGTCCGTGGGATGACTAAGATCTCAACACATTGTTACCACCATAGATACCATGGCTTGACTTCTAGCCATGCATGTGTCCCAACTACACTTTAAGTTATCTTCTTAGATACAACCCTTGTATCACCTTATACACAACGACCTCGGTCCAATAATGCACGAACTATGAATCAATGTGGCCCTTCTAATAGGTGACGAGGTCCTATTTGGTTGGGAATTGGACCCATATTTCACCAAATCAATTCGGATCCAACGAATATTGAAAATATACTTGGCTATCGCACACATTTAGTTTGCACAGGGAAACTTGACCCTCTAATGCCCCAAAAAGTTTCCTTAGCAATTAATTTGGTTCCCAAAACATTATAATATCTATCACCTGATAACTTGATAATTTCATAATATTAATCTTCAAACCCTCAGGCTGGAAGGAGAAACAACTCTAATACCACTGTAATATTCCAAATGCAAAAATTTAGATTTTTCTTGAAATTTTAACTCATAAATACTTTAGATAAAATATCCATTCATAAATATAAGATTTCCATGTAAAATTTAACAAATAAAGTGTTGCAACTTAACAATATCATGTACATAAATAAGAAGAAAAAAATGATGTGAGATTTTATTATAATAGGTAATCTGGGGTTTACATGTTGCTACAACCAAATAACCGAGATGAAAAGCTAGCCTCCAAGATAATTTGTTGCACTGCACCGATCCTCCAAACTAAATCGAAATGCCACTGCTAAGCTCTCATGTGAATTATGGATGAATTCACCAAGGGGAGATGGGTACTTAGCCAATCTCACTAAATCACCTAAGGGTTTTTGTCTTGGGGCTACAAATGAAGTAGAGAACCGGGTTCTCAAACCTCTCATACAAGAAGAAAGATAAAATCCAAGATGTCTTCTAATGGTCTCCTCCTCCTCTTTTTATAGATCTGATGGACCCCTCCAGTGTTGGTAATTGACAACAAATTAATGTAAATGTAAATTTGGGTAAATTGTATTAGTTATTGACAAGTCAGTTTCATACTGAATCAACAGTTAGTGCCCGAGGAGGCTCATATAAAACTGATGAATGCACAAATTATTGTAAGGAGAATCATTTATTGATTGAATAGAGATCCAATCCCTTGCCCCTTGGATGTTTCCTTGAAACTCTGTCAGGGTTTTACCACGTAAATCTTGAGTTATTACTAGTGTGGTTCTATTCAGTTTTCTTTCGGTTTCATTTCTTTCTTGTTGTGTAACCTCCATTAACTATAAGTGGTATCAGAGCAAATTAGTTGAGCTGAGTCATGCGTAATGATTTTTTGGAGGCGTTTGAGCGTTTGCAATTTATAATTATTTTTGAAGGTTGCGTTGTCACTGAAAGAGGCTGCCTGCATGTGAAGGAAACACTCTGCATGGTCTAGAGCTCCACCTACTGCGTCATTGCTGGACTGCCTACATGTGGTAAAGACCAGAGCTGCATGGACCACTGTTGAAGAGCCACTGCTGAGACGTTGCAAGGACCACTATTTTTTTGCGTAGACTCAGTCGTGTTGTGTACCAGAGGCTCATTTCTTTTGGTCTCTGCGTATGCGTGGAGCAAGTGGTTGCTGGCCCTATCCATCGCTACCAGTTTTGTTAAGGAGGTTGTTGCCGAGACTGTCAAGGAAGTTCTTGCTGCCAGGAGAACCTGTGTCTTTGCTCTCTATGTAGCAAAATCAATACCATGTCTCTGCGTGGACCAAAGCTGTTGTGGAGGCCCAGAACCTAACCGTTGCTCTGTTCAGTCTCTGCGTGCATCGAGGAGAGCCTTGACCTCTCTGTGGTGGAGGGCAATACTGCTGCAGTGTTGCAGAGAGGAAGAGCCATCGAGGAGGGAGCCTGCGTGATGCCAGATGTGCTGCTAGAACAGAGCCTGCGTGCTGCCAGAGACGACAAGGAAGCGTGTTGCCTCTGCATGTTGCTAGAGCCATTGAGGATGGACCCCAGAGCCTGGCTTGCTTGTTGCAGAGGAATTCGATCAACATAATAAGTTTGGGTATTCTAAAAAAAAAAACAACAGAAATAAGAATTTTTGTTGCTAAGACTCCAATGAAGTTGAAATTTTTTTGTTTTGGGGTTGAAGTGATTTTTTCTGGAAGTTGAATTGTTTCATGAAGAAATCAATATCTGTAAAATAAATTCTGGGAAATAAATGCAAAATTAATTTTTTAACCCTAGTTACAGACAAAAATCAGGGTTTAAAAAGGGGGCAGCAAAATTAGGTTTTTTGTTGAAAATAAAGAAACCCTAGTTGCTAGCAGATTATGGTGAAATTCAATCCTAGAAGTATAGTTTAGAAGCAAATTAGAAAGAAATGACCAAGATGTCGAATGCAAAGTTTGAGGTGGAGAAATTCACTAGCAAGAGCAACTTTTCTCCTTGGAAATTGAAAGTTAGGGATTTGCTGGTGCAACAAAGGTTTCACAAGGCATTGGACAAGGCAAATAAGAAACCTGTAAGCATGAATGATTCAGACTGGGAGGACTTGGATTCCCGAGCTCTCAGTACCATCAAGTTATGCTTGGCAGATGAAGTTGTCTTCAACATTTTTGAAGAAAGTACAACTTCAGGCTTATGGGAAAAACTGGAAAAACTATATATGACAAATTCGTTAACAAATAGAATTTATTTAAAAAGACAATTGTACAGTCTTCGAATGAAGGAGGGTTCAAAAGTTGCATAGCATTTAAATGTTTTTAATACACTTATATGCCAATTATTAGATATGGAAGTTAAAATTCAGGAAGAAGACAAAGCTATAACCTTGTTGTGTTCTTTGCCCGAGTCATGGGACCACTTCATAACTTCAGTTCGTTTGAGCATCGCTAATTCTTTGAAATTTGAATCAGTTGTGGGAGCTCTCTTGTCTGAAGAAGTATGAAGGAAATCCAGTACTGAAATAGCTGCATCAGAAGCCATGATAGCTAAAGGACGGTCAAAGGAAAGCGGAGAAAAAACAAGGGGGTCTTCCAAATCTAAATCAAAGGGAATGAAGTGTAAGGCAAAATGTTGGCACTGTAATAAAATTGGACACCTGAAGAAAGAATATTGGAAACAAAAAGAATTTGATAACCTGAAGAAGGAAGAAAATCAAGTTGATTCAGGTATGATAGACGAAGTTTTATCTACTGAAGATTTATGTATGATAGATGAAACTTCACCTGTATGTAATGTCTCTTAGGGTTTTGAAAGTTGGCTGTTAGACTCGGGTGCTTCTCATCACATGTGTCCACACAGAAATTGGTTTACTTCATATGAAAATGTAAATGGTAGTTCTGTGTTTATGGGTAATAATGTATCATGTCAAACTGTTGAGATGCGAAATATCAGAATTAAAATGTATGATAACACAGTTAGAACATTAACTAGTGTTAGAAATGTATTTGATTTGAAGAAAAAATTGATTTCTTTGGGAGTGTTGGATTCAGATGGTTATAAGTTTACAGTTCAGAATGGAGTGCTGAAAGTCTTTAAAGGTGCTCTAATTATTATGAAAGCAGAAAAGGTCAGAAATATTTACAGACTCAAAGGAAGCACTCAGGTCAGTGAAGCAACAATTGTGTCAGAAAAAGAAGAAGAAGGTACTCGCCTATGGCATCAACGATTGGGTCACATGAGCGAGAAATGTCTTTAGGTACTGATGAAATGTAAATCACTTCCTAATTTGAAATCCTTAAAATTGGATTTTTGTAAACATTGTGTGTATGGAAAATAGTGTAAACAGAGATTTAAAACTGGAAATCATAATAGTAAAGATATTTTAGACTATATTCATTCTGATCTGTGGGGACCATCTCCTATTGTATCATATGGAAGTGCTCTATATTTTTTTAACGTTTATTGATGATTTCTCCCATAAAGTTTGGGTCTTTATGTTGAAAAAGAAGATGATATACTCAATATCTTTAAACAATTTAAAGAAATGGTAGAGAAAAGAACATGTAAATCAATTAAATGTTTAAGAACTGACAATGGTGGTGAATTCACTTCAATAGAATTTGAACAATACTGTAAGGATGAAGGAATTGTTAGACACAAAACTGTTGTTTATACTCCTTAGCAAAATAGTGTTGCTAAATGTATGAATCAGACTCTTATGGAAAGAGCCAGAAACATGATCAGCAATGCTAACTTGCAAAAGGAGTTGTGGGTAGAAGTAGTATCCACTGTTTTTTATTTAGTTAACAGATCACCTTCAGTAGCAATTAATTGTAAAATTCTTGAAGAAGTTTGGACAGGTCAGTCTTGTGATTATTCACATTTAAGGATATTTGGCTGTGATGCTTATTCTCTTATTCCTAAAAATCAGTGTTCAAAATTAGATCAAAAATCAAAATGTTATGTCATTGTTGGGTATGACTATGCAGTGAAAGGATATAGGTTGTGGGATCCTACATTGTGGAAGATAGTCATTAGTAGAGATGTAGCATTTGATGCGTCTTCTCTTTTAAAATCAAATGTTGAAAGAGTTGAACAGGAACAGGTATCGCCAAATCAACAAGTTCAATTGGAGGCTATATTTTTTGGTGACAGTCAAAAGGAAGAAGAGGCTTCTGGAGAAAAAGGTCTTGAAGATACAAAGGAAGTTGTTGAAGTTTCTGAACCGGTTCAAGTTTCTGAACCAGTTCAGCAGCCAGTCACTCTAAGAAGGTCTATAAGGGAAAGAAAAACTCCCAAAAGGTATGAAGATTCTGCTTCATATTTTGCTTTGATTATTGAAGATGGGGAACCTTCTTGTTATCAGGAAGCAATAGATAATATGGATAGCGAAAAATGGAAAATGACTATGGAAGAAGAAATGGATTCCTTAGCCAAGAACAATACATGGGATCTTTTAGAACTTCCTGAAGGGAGAAGTGTTATTGGATGCAAATGAGTCTTCAAAATGAAATGGAGAGTTGATGGAAGTATTGAAAGGTATAAGGTGAGACTGGTAGCAAAAGGGTATTCTCAGGTTGAAGGTATCGACTTTCATGAGATTTTTCACTAGTTGTAAAAATTGTTTCTATTCATACTGTGTTGGCACTAACTGCATTACTTAACCTTGAGTTAGAATAGTTAGATGTTAAAACAACTTTACTACATGGTGATTTGAATGAAGAGTTACATATGAAACAACCATAAGGTTTTGTACAAGGTCGCAATAGAAGGTTAGTTTGCAAGCTCAGGAAATCATTGTAAGGTCTGAGGTAGTCTCCCGGACAATGGTACACGAACTTTGACTCCTTCATGGTGAGCCAAAAATTTGTTAGAAGTCAGTATGATCATTGTATATACTTGAAAAGTTTCAATGGAATATTCATTATCTTAGCTTTGTATGTTGACTATATGCTTATTGCAAGCAAAAGCATGCAAGAGATCAACAAGTTAAAGGCTCAACTCTCTTGGACGTTTGATATGAAGGATCTTGGAGCAGCAAAACATATCTTGGGCATGGAGATACACAGAGACAGGGAAAATGGTAAGCTTTGGTTATGACAATAGAGGTATGTGGAGAAATTACTTGAAAAGTTCTGTATGAACAATGTGAAACTTGTTAATGTTCCATTAGCTTCCCATTTTAAGCTTTCTTTGGTTTTGAGTCCTAGAACTGATGAAGAAAAGCAATATATGTCTCATGTATCGTATGCAAATGCTGTAGGCAACTTAATGTATGTGATGGTATCTACAAGACCGGACATTTCACATGCAGTTGGAGTTGTCAGCAGGTTCATGACAAATCCAGGTGAAGAACATTGGCGAGCAGTGAAATGGGTGCTTCGATATCTAAGAGGCACAAGTGACCATTGCATCATTTTTAATGGTAGTGAAGGATCAGTCTGCGGATATGTAGATGATGATTATGCAGGTGATTTGGAAAAAAGAAGATATACTACAGGTTATGTCTTTACTCTTGTAGGTGGAGCAATTAGTTGGATGTCAAAGCTTCAAGAAACAGTTGCGTTGTCCACTAGCGAAGCAGAATATATAGCTGCTTCAAATGTTAGTAAAGAAGCAATTTGGTTAAAGGGTCTACCTGATGAGAGTGGAAGGACATAGGAGAAAGTGAATGTACTTTGTGACAGTTAGAGTGCTATTCACTTGGCTACAAATCCTGCTTATCACAGCAGAACCAAGCACATTGATGTAAGGTATCATTTTCTGAGACATGTGATTAATGGCGAAAAAGTAGCTCTTCAAAAGGTCCATACACGGGAGAATTGTGTAGACATATTCCAAAAGCCAGTTATAATAGAGAATATATGATGGTGTTTAGCTTCTCTTGGCTTGCAGAAGAGATGATGAATGGGCATGGGCAAGGGATTAGGAAAATTGTTGTCAAGGTGGAGTTTGTTGGTAATTGACAACAAATTAATGTAAATGTAAATTTAGGTAAATTGTATTAGTTATTGACAAGTTAGTTTCATATTGAATCAGAAGTTAGTGTCTGAGGAGGCTCATATAAAAGAAATGAATGCCAAAACTATTGTAAGGAGAATCATTTATTGATTGAATAGAGATTCCAATCCCTTGCCCCATGGATGTTTCCTTGACACTCTATCAGGGTTTTACCACGTAAATCCTGAGTTATTACTTGTGTGGTTGTATTCAGTTTTCTTTCGGTTTAATTTTTTTTTGTTGTGTAACCTCCATTAACTACATCTATAAGCTCCTATTTTATTATTATTTTAATCATTTAGCACATTTCCCTTAATTAAATTTATTTATTTATTTTTATTTTTATTTTTTATTTTTTATTTTTATTTTTTATGTGGGAAAATGGTAAATTATCTACCATGCCTCCTCAGGCCACTGAAAATCACTTCTAACTATCCCATCCTATAGATCTTCTCATTCTAGTTCCAACGAGATATTACACTAAGGTGTTCTGCGAAGTATTCCTCCTAGAATGCCACCTCAAGTGTAATTAATTGAGTAAGGTCCATTAACAACTCTGTTTTTTTGAAAATTGTCATAATGTAACGCAACAAAAGGAAAATTGTGCAAATGATGGAATATGCCAAGCAAATGCCATCAAACCTCATAAAAATTCCTCAAAACTCCTCTAAAATTCCCTTGGCCTGCTGATGACGCCAACTTGTACATGTGACCTACCTGCCCCCAACTCTGAAAGTCCATCCTAACCATGCCATAAGGAACATCATAAAAACTCAGTGAAGAATGATCGCTCTTCTGTTGTAGCTCATCTCATTGGCACTCAGATTCGAGTTGTAGAAACTTGATATTTCCATGTGCATCTTGCAGACATATTTTATTGTGAGCAAGAGATTCTTTGTTGATTTTCATTGTGTCATCAGTAGTAAATAGTATCACATAATTCTGGAACTTTAATACTTCACCAATTCGAGCTATTTTCTCAACAAATAAAGTCAACAAAAGATGGGAATTAGTTTTAACCAAAAGTGGACTTGTAAATAAAGATAGTTGTTGATGCTAGATCACTGCAATTGAGTAGCATGTTATGAACAAAATAGTGAAAAAATTCCCTCAATGGTGAATCAAGTGAATCTCATGAGCTTTGCTCCAAACACCTTTACCATAAATGGACAACCAGGGATTTTCATCCTTGTTCTATATAGTGAAAGATGAATCTAGAAAAGTCAAAGGTGAATGCAAGTATAGTGACCAAAAGACCAATCATACTCTACTTAGGAGAAGGATAATCCCATTATTGTTTGAAAGGAAACCATGTCTGAAAATAAGCATGTAAGGGGGCATTGTAAAAGATAAAAATGATGTAAATATCCAGAACTATCAAAAGAATAGTCGAACAAATATAGTTGTGAAAGAAATGAGAAAAGTGTCTAGTAAAATGACCATCAAAATTCATGGGAATGTCTGTGATTTTCATGTTGCAATGCAGTTGATCATAAACATTATCTCAGCAGTCGTTGAGGACCTTTAGTGCCAGAACTAGAAGAACATGTGTACATAGCCTTATTGATTCAACAAGCTATAACTCGTTGAAATATGCTCCATTAGGTCAAATTGCTGCACCTATGAATATGATATAAATGAGATTTATTTCATAAATAAGGTGAATTGATGGTCACTAGTATTAGAAGCAAAGATTCTCTGTAGAGATCAAGGAGATCAAGTACCGCATGTTGTGTATGAAACTCTGTCACCCCGACTTGCTTAAAAGCTTTGTGAATAAAATTACCTTGAGGAGCGCATAGTATACAACCTCCCGAGTCTTGGAATAGACTAGAACAACCAAACTTGTCACAATGTTTAACAGTCACTACTTACAGATTGTAATGAAAATCTCCAAAGTCGTAACCAACATTTTGGTTGGTTGGCATAGGAACATTCCTAATCAAGATGAAAGAGCCCCAACACGCACAATAGTTTATCGAACGGAGCTTCCTTCTAACTACTTCCATAAATTCACTATGTTGGCATTGCATATGGTCAATGGAAAGCTATAATTTTTCTTTGTTGGAAAAATCGTGTTCCAAATTTCACTAAAATTCAATGATGCTTGGCTTCACTTCATATGCAAAATTTGCAAATGACTATATGTTGACAAAAATTGTGTACTGTCATAAGAAAAAAAGTAGGCTCTGACTTAAATTCAAACATTTTGTAGCAAGAATAAGACAAGGATTTTTTGGGTCAAATTGAATGGTGAAAAATGCAAAAATGGAAAAACAAGCACTGCATGTGATTACCGGTCCATTGAAAATAAAATAGGCATGCGACCAAGGTGAAATTACTGCTAGGTAAGAATACAAATATGATGCAATAGGTAAAAGGAACTCACATGCCATGCACAGTGAGAAGATAAGTGTCAAACAAATGAAAGGGTGAAAATATGATGTATCAGCATACACTTCTCCCATAACACACATATGTTGGCTCCATCTTTACCGCACTAGAAAAGGAGCGTTAGGTTCCCTAATTACAAAGACAGGTTTGGAAAGCCAAAGACATAGAGACATGATTTCTTGCAGCAGTAGGCATTACAAATATGGTTCCAACAAGAGCATAGATTAATCAATGAACATGTATGCAGAGAAATGAAAAAGTCAAGTGCACAAATGTTTCATCCTTTTGATGGAATTTCTAGCCAAGACTAGACCAAAGTTATTCAAGGAAGCTCAGAACAATGCTAAGTTTCTCAATTTCAGAAATTGTTCAACTTTGACAGCAAAAAATGTTAGGGTTGATAGGGATGGCAAGATGTCATTTTTTGGCAGAAACAACAATGAGGAAGAAGACCACACAACTAGTGGTGGGAGAAGGCCACACACTCTGGATTTGGTACCACGATCAACTCACATGAAATAATGGAAATAATTTATGTGACTCATGAGATTCTTATTATTCACAAATATGTACGTATTAATACATGTTGTGTGACCCTTGGTTTCATATTCCAAGAGGTATTTTAGACTCCAATGACTATTCACATTCCACACCATAACCCTTAGCAGATTAGGTGTCTATCACATTTGATGAAGATGATGATAATGCCCATGATTATGATAGAGTGATCTAGGTGTCTATCACATCTAATGAAGATGATGATAATGTCCATGATTATGATAGAGTGATCTTCATGGAATTAGATACTCATAATGAAACTCTTGAAAAATATGAAGGAAATCATGAGGAAGAAGAAGGAGAAGTGGATCTTGAGGAAAAATTGATTAATTCCTTATGTGATCTTAAAATAACAAGCAAGAAAAAATATGATACTTAAGGAAGAGGTAAAGAAAATAAAATAATGTTTACAAATTCCTAGCAAGAACTCTAAAGAGACCAAGCATAGCAAGAACTCTAACTTAGACCAAACATACTATCAAAAAGTTGAATGTACAATTAGAATAATCCAGAGCGATTGAAGAAACACTAGAGGGACAACTGAAAGAGAAGGAGAGGATAACTGGAATGTAGATGTTGAGATAGTCTCCTTGAGGAAAGAACTAAGGAAGAAGGATATCCAACATAACATTGACAATAGTACCGGGATGCTGGATGAAATCATCGACAATCAGAAACTATTCAATGGTAGGTATAGACTAGGATATAAATAAAATAATACTAATTAAGGTTCAAGCTCTATAATGACAAGAATGAAGCAAAGCAAAGAAGCTATGTTGATGTGCTTAAATGTCCTATCAAGAAGGAAGAATGAAAATCACTAAAGGAGAATTTACAACAACCAACAATGAAGAAGATTCAAGAAGAAAATCATGGCTTCAGAAGGACAACACCATCAAGACGATCAACTAAACTCATATACTAGAATATTTTTCTGGGAATGTGTTATTATTTTAATAATTTTGGGAATAAGGCTATAACCTGTGGAGCCTATGCAAGGTGTAGAAGTACAAGAAATAGCTATGAAAACCCCAAGAACTACTATAAAGGAAATTATGGTAAAAAACACGGTGAGGTTTTCAACAAAAACTATAACAGTTTTGGTGTTATTAGTTATGAAATTGAATGTTATAAATGTTAGAATTTTGGACACATAACCAAAACATTTGGAAATAATTTGATAGTTCCTTCAAGGGAAAAAAGACAGGTTCATGTCCATCATATGGGGGAACAATCAAGAACTTGTAAAAAGAAGCAGGAAAATTTGAAGGTTGAGGAATTTGGGCATGCTTTCTTGTGTTGATTATTCTTTTTATGTTACTAATATGATGATGCATTGACAAAAATGGTAACATAATGGTTAATTTCTATATGGATATATGATTTAGAGATATTTTTAAATTGTGAAATTGACCTCACATTAATTCACCTCCTCACTGCCCCACCCCCTTGCCCCAACCCCCCTTTTCTCAGTGTGACATGTGGGCTAACAAGTGGTATCAGAGTACAACGTCCTCAGGAAAAAATAATCACTGGAAAATGGATAAAAGCATTATGGACTCAGATGCATCATCAATTATGCTCTTGGAATTTGAGTTGAAAGAGGTCAATAGAAAGAATGATGTTCCGATAAAGCAACTTGATGAAGTCGAGAAAAAACTGGGAGAAATACAAAGGTAATTGGAAGAGAAAAATGAAATAATTGACCATCTCAAGGAATAGGAAAATATAGCAAAGCATCCAACAAAGGAAAGTCAGGAAAAAGATCAACCCAAATCAAGCAACAAGAGGCAAACATCTAGGTACCATAAATTCTTTTATGGTAATTGTTTCCTATGTCATTCATTTGGTCATAAGGAAATTAATTACAATTATCTTCCATATCATCATTACAAATAAGAGATGGAAAAGGAAGAAAGTTGTGGTCTTATACTATACACTCAGAGGAAAATGAATGGGTGGTATGTCGATAATGGTTGCTTAAGGCACATGGTAGGTGATCAAAGTAAATTTATCAAAATTAAAGAAATAAATGAAGGTAAAGTAAGTTTTGGAAACAAAACATCTTCCAAAATCATCGAAAAAGACACAATTGTCATTAATGAAGGAAGAACTATAGCACAATATGTCTTATGTATTGAAGGGTTGAAGCACAATCTCTTGAGTGTTAATCAAATTTGTGATCAAGGTTTTGATGTCATTTGGTTCTGTTGATGGTGCTGGACCCACCAACATGTAAGGGATCTCCCTTGTAAGAAGTCCCAATTAGACCTTAAACCGTTTGGTGTAGGAGTCCCAATAGTGGGTCGAACGGTAATCCCTTGGCCGTGATTTCGCACAGAGGCAAGTAAGATGTCCTTGTTGGTAGCAAGGGTGTGACAACTGCAGTATGTCAAGGAAGGTGCATGAGAGGTTCTAACACATGGGGGTTGAGATGAGTGCGCCCCTTGGAAACCTGTGATAGCACGGAGTTAAGAAGGGAACACATGAGCAAGGATGCATCACAACATGGAAGACAAGTTAGCTAGCAATCCAAAGTGATGGTTAAACCAACAACACATTTCACAAATATTTGTACGTACATACACAAAAATAGCTATGCATGCATGCGTAAGCAAACAAATACATATATCATTTAGAGTAAACAGATAGCTGAAATACAATACAACATATGCATGAAATGTGTTGCCTCTTATTATATTAAGAAGTGTAAATTATAGTCATACAATAAATCCATGTCCAACCACTAGTTATGACAGCGGAATGTTACAACCACAACCACCTGCTTCTCCAAAGAGATGTATTAGCTCCACGTGGTGGAGAAGCCAAGTATTGTTACTATATTGTCCAAGCTCTCTCTAAGATAGTCCTATCAGAAGCTTGGTTGTACAAAAGCCTTTACAATGAGTTATGAGGTTCTATTTATAGAAAAGGGTGGGGTGACCCTTGACATTCCCCTTTGTGATAGTTCATCTACCCTCATGACTCTTCATCTACTCTATGACTGTTACATCCAACTATCAGCACTTAAACTTCCACTTGACAAGATGTTACATTACAATGCACATGTGCCCATGTGAGAAAAAATAGCTTGAGAAAGCTATGCAAGACATCACCGACACTCGGTCCGTTGTGATGAGACCAACTATTTGACATGCTTGTGATGGTGAAGGTGGTGAGATGATGCCAAGCTTGGTTGTTCATGATGGTGTGCATGTGCTCCATGGTGACATCTTTCTGAAGCGAACACTTGCCTCCATTGCATCTCGGTGCATTGTGTGGATCCTCCATCCAAATCGTCTGCTAACATGCACATGGTATTCTTGGGTGCAGCCGAACCGGAAACACACTAATGCATAGTGTCCGTGTTGATCTTCCAATGTGTGCTGGTGGTCATGCAGACCAAACGTCAATTGCATGTTCAAATCCAATCAGACTTTCTTCTTGTCTTTGCCTCAGTGAGTGTGCTGAATGGGTGGGATCGCATGCATGTGCACAATGGAATGCATGATGAAGCATTCCCTTGCATGTGATCAACAACATTGGTCACTTTGTCTACTCTATGCCAGCTACTGGGATGGATCTATAACTTGTACGAGAACAATTTCATCCGTGAGTGCATGTTGTGCCCCCTGCTGTACCTATTTCTGCTGCAATTCATTCTCTCGTCTATGCAACTCTTGTTCTTCCTTGAGTTTTTTCTTTAGCACATGCAACTCCTTCTCTGTTCCCTTCTCTGCCTTCGCACGATCTCCATGTTGCGCCATCACCTCATAGCCTGAGTCTCTGAAGTTGCTTTCATCACAAGTGGATTTGCTTGAGCTTGCAACTTTGTTCCGCCTTTGTGTTGTCAACAACCTTCCTCTTGCGTTCGTTGCATTTGGTATGATACCTTCAACTGATGTTCAATGTATTGTTTGTTGTGATGCTGTTGTCATCATATCTTGATGTCCTTGTCTATGAAGAAATTGATGTCTTTGTGGGTAGGCAAGTTCATAGACATTTGATTAACTGCATCCCCAAGTGTGCTTTGAATGGTGTCTTCAACTTTGTTCTCTTGGAAACCATTATACCTATGCTGCTGAGAGGTAAATGAACACTTGTGATACCTGGAGACATGGTAACACTCATGGCAACCAATATGTCAGTCGAAAACCAAAATGAACTTGAGAACTGACTTGCAACATACTTGTGTGAATAATCATGAAGGTCGCGCAATTTCTTCCAGGAGGTTGGGAGATTGACTTCCAAAACTATGCAAGGCACAATTCGAGTTGTTAGGAGGTTGAATAATTGTTGGAACTATGCAATGCATAGTCTAGCATGGCCTGCTGTGGACTAAAACTGCACAATGCACAATTTTAGTTAGAAGTGACATGCAACCAACAAACTGCATTGCGTAGTTTCTGGGGCGAACGGGACACTGTCTCCAAGAATTGTGCATTGCAAGCCTGGAGGTCAGGGACTGGCTAGGCTTGCACAATATCTGGAGGATAGGAAGAGCCTTCACTTCTGGAAATGTGCAGTACTAGCTGGGCAAGGCAGCCCAGTCCAGCCGACGGGTGACTCAAAACATGATAAGTCAAAATGCATGGTGAGATGAGTGCAAACAATAGTGGATGATCATTCATGCAAACAACAAGTGTAGGATTCAGAAAACGGGAAAGCATGCATGTGTGTGAAGCAAGTCGCTACAACAATGACCGTCCATGCAAAACAGTGTGATGCATGCGATAGTAGTGAGATGCAAGCGAAAACTGAAACAATGCTAGTAAAAGCTAGTATGCATGAAAACGATAGCAAGCGCTCACTAAAATCAAGTAGACAACACTCGCACAGAAAAACACAAAAGGCGACGAAAACACAGCGCAATTCGTGAGCAGCGGGCTTACCCCAAGACAGTTGAGCTGTATTTATCGATGACTACTAGATGCAATGTGGGGTGCCAGAGCTACAAGGTCAATGTGAGGAATGAGCTCTCCAGTGTCCAGTTGATGAGTTTTGAGAAGATCAAGGTTGTGACGCACATGCCACAAATCTAGGAAAAACGATACTTGGCGGGAGGTTTTTGAGATAATACTTGCATGTAACCTCCAACTGCTAAAAATAGATCTTTGAATCAAGGGATGCCTTTGCATGCTACCTTGGGAGGAGCAACCCATGTATGCAAATCAATTTTTCTCAGTCTCGGAGGGAACCGATCAACTCAACTACACATGCAATAGTATGCTCAGCCTGGATGAAAAAATGTGTATTTTTGGGAGGGACCTATGCTAGTTGCCCAGAGGGATTATGTAATTTCTGGGTAGAGCAACTAAATGCTTCCTAGAATTGTGCAATTTCTGGGCTGAGCAGCCTTGCTGGGAGGAATTGTGCAATTTTCTCAGTGAACAGTGACAAGCAGATTTGCGCAATTCTAGAGCATAGCAGGCTGGCAGACAAAATTGCGTAATTTCTAGAGGGAAGGTTGGTTTCCCTCCAGAATTGTGCAATTTCTTGAGGGAGTTTCTTAGCCTACAACTGGACCAAGTCTGGTGAAACAACCTATGAGGGGGATGCAACAAGATTTGATGTACAGGCTGTCATTTTGCAAGAAAATTATTGATTCTTGTGTACTTGAAAAGACAAGACATGATGTTGTGAAAGATTGTTAGGGAGACTCCAAAATGAAGCTAAGGAAAAATATTAGAGGGTGGTTATATCCACTACAACAAGTTCCAAGCAATGTAAAATTTAAAATCTAAGAACACGTAAAGTGGTAGCCAAATCCATTAGAACTAATAATAATATATATATTCTAGATGGACCAAGTACCAAGAGAAATTGTGATAAAGAAGATAACATTATATTCCACTGTCTTTAAATTAATTCCAATGAAGAAGAAGCCAAGGTTGATTGAAAACTCAAAAAAGGAACCAACAAGTTCAAAGGTAAGCTTCCTTTCAAATTTTTTGAATGTGGAATAATTGGTCATTATGCATCTAAATGTCCTTATTCTAAGATGAATGAAAATGATGATGAATCAAGATTCAAACCTAAGTATCAAAAGAATAAGAAAACGAGAAAGAAAATGAACTTTTACTCAAAGGAACAAAATGAAAGTCAAAGCAATGCAAGAAAAATCGATGAAGAAAGGAATGGAATACTATTAATATCTGAGGTTGAATAAACCTAAGTAAAAGTGGATCTTGAAGGGGAACTTAGAAGTGAATTGAAGGGAATCAAAATTCTTAGGAAAAGAGAAAGTCAATTGATGCAACAGCTTTAAGATAAGAATTCAAATGAAGACATTATTCTGGCTCTCAAAGTTGAACTAGAAGAAGCAAAAAGGGTAAAGGAATTTATGTTAGAACAACTATCTAAAAAGGAAAAAATATATGAAAGATTGGAAGAGGAAGTTGTCCACTAAAGAGAAGAATTCGAGCAACTTAAATCAAATCTCAACAAATGGATTGAGTCCATAGATCATATATCCAGCATGCAAAGGTCTTCCCTTATCAAGATAGGTATTGGTTGTTGAAAATGTAACCGTGTTCAGTATTCATAATTGTTATTGTATTCCATCATTATGTATTTATTGTAAAATTGAAAAAGCAGAAAAAAACAATTATTTTTAAGCATGGGTTTCATGCTCTTTTCATTTTTTCATTAGGTCAAAGCCTTCATTGAAAGCTTATAGGGTTTTCTTGAGCCATAAGTAATTGTCATATGTATTTGACCCTTCTTGGGCTTTTGTATCATGTAAAGAAAAGTTATTTTGATTCAAAATAATCATTTTTCATCTCCTCACCAAGTTTGGGGCTCCTCACCAAGTTGGCCATGTTTGGGGCTATTCAACCCTGTGGAAGAACTATATATAGAAGGATAGTTTGACCTCCTTGGCTATTGAAAATGCAACAAGAAAATCTTGATTTAATTTTCCCTTGAATTAAATTAGGAGAAAAATTTTAATTCCACATCATAAGACAACTTGTACGAGTTAACTAAGTTAATTTCACTTAGTTGACTCAATTAATTCGAGTAAAGGGTTTAACTTGATTCATGTAGAGTGGCTCCTACTTTTTAGGAGCCTAGGTTGAGTTTATTTTGACTTGTAATTAATTAATTCAGTTTAAATGAGTTAAAGTTAGTTAAACTAGTTCCAATTGTTGGAGGAACTAGTAGGAGGTCTAGCAGTGGGGTGCATCTTCAGGGTTCAACCAGTTAACTGATAATTCAACGATAAATAATGCATGCATGTGTGATCTACAAGTTACCTAGTTGAGATTGAAGTTCAAGGGAAGTGTACTATCAATTTTACAATCATCCAAATTGTACAGGTGGTGCATGTAATCAGAGGAAGGCCTATGATGTATTTCGTATTTGTGGTTAAGGAATTTCCCTAATTAATAGGGGTTAATTCCCAAGAAACAACGCAAGGAAATAGGGACTTGGGCATGTAGAAAACTGGTCAAGTATTTGCCAAGGCTTGTGTAGGAAGTAGTGAGATAGATAGAGATAGTGGCAAAGCATTGTAATATTCTCATATTTTTATGACTAATGAAATATACACATAGCAGGGGTTTTTAGCTGTGGATTTCCCTGGTAAATCATTATGTAATGTGTTGATTGAATTATTTCTCTTGTATGCTTTGTGATTTCGTGATCGTTAATTGTTTCCACAATTGGTACAGTAGATTCAAGTATATTATTTTAGTAAATTACAATTAGCAGTTTGAATCTACAAGGACTTTCTACATGGTATCAGAGGTGAAATCACACTAGAAGAGAAGAATATGAGTTTCTCTTTGTAGGAGGAACATGTTTTGCAGATCTATTCTCCAAAGCTAGCAGCAGGATCATAATGGTAGTCTATGCTATGAGGCTTGAGTATGCCCTTGAGGGAAGCTCGAATTCAATTGCTTGGAAGGAAAAGATGGAAATAGTCGTGGAAGATAATGGATTGAAGGAATACATTGATAGCAATGTTCTGAAACCAAAAGTTATAGATGCACAAAATATGGCAGAGTGGATGAAGAATGTAGCCAAGGCAAGAAGGATCTTACTGGAAGGAGTTCGAGATCATATTGTCTAGAAAATCCATGGGAAGGAGACTCCAGATGAAATGTGGAAGGCCTTGATAGACTTATTTTAGAATAGAAGTGACCACAAGAAGCTGGCACTGAAGGAAAATATTCAGAAAATCAAGACAGAGAAGGGCGACACAATACCACAATACTTGAGCAAGTTCACCCAATGTTGGGATGAGCGTGGGAGTATTGGTGTTACAGTTGCTAAAGATGATCTGGTCATCCTAGCACTTATAGGCATTCCCAAGAGCTAGCACATCTACCAGGATTCCACAAATGGGAGGGAGAAGCTACTAGAGTGGGAGCATTTGTGGTGTGACTTGGTGCAAGAAGTGATAAGGCAGAACACTAGAGATGGAACCTCATCCAAGCACAATGATGAGGAGAACGATGCTTTGGATGGAAAGGCAAAGAAAGGGATTGGGAATAAATCCCAATCCAAAGGACATTTTGGTCAGGCAGGCGAGAATAAGGACTTGTTGAAGATTAAATGTTTTCACTGTCGTGAATTGGGACACTATGACATGAAGTGTCTTCACAAGAAGGCCAACAATAATCCATCAAGAAGAGTAGTAGGTGAAACTTTAGCTTCATAATTCGAGTTAGATTTCACCCTCATTACATGCATGGTGACATTGGTAATGGGTGGTGTGTGGTATCTAGATAGTGGAGTCTCATTGCATGCGTGGTGAAAAAGGTGATGGGTAGTGTGTGGTATCTAGATAGTGGAGCCTCATTCCATATGATGGGAAACAAAGAATTTTCAGTGACTTGGAGGAGAAGGACCTCTATATGCACATCGAGATGGAAGATGATGGAAGGTATAGCGCAATCGGTATCAGTATTGTTACCTTTCATAGGGAGTCTAGTTCTCCTCTCACATTAAAAGATGTCATGTATGTTCCTAGTTTAAAGAAGAATTTAGTTTCAGTTTCTATGTTAGAAGACCATGGTTGTGATCTGATATTTAGAAAAGGAAAGTATTTCCTTCTTCACATAACCATGGGACAAGTGAATCATATTGGGGTTCAGGTGAATAAAATATACAAATTAGATGTAGAAGATCGTGAAAAATTGAGCACAAAAGCAAAGAAGGTGCAGAGCCGAGACATCAGCAAATAATGGCATAGAAAATTGGGCCATTTGCACCATGGAGGTTTGAATATCATGCAACAGGTTTCTACATGAATTGCCAAGGGTGCATTAAATAAGAGAGATACATGCAAAGGGTGTACATTGGGGATGTACACCAAATCCATCTTTCATGATAAGGACAGTTGAGTGCAAGGAATCCTTGAAAGAGTTCAACCATATGTGTGTGGACCGTTCTCAACAGCCTCCACGACCAAGCACATGTATTATGTGACATTTATAGATGATTTCTCATGTAAGTGTTGGATATTATTCATGCAGAAGAAAGACCATACATTCTCAAAATTTTGTGAATTTAAAGCACTTGTTGAGAAAGACACATGCGGGAAAGTGAAGGCTCTCAAGAGCGATAACGATGGAGAATATGGGTTGAATGAGTTCAATGAATTTGTGCATTAGAAGGAATTCGATGGGAGTTAATAGTACCCCATAACCCACAACATAATGGGGTTGATGAAAGGAAGAACATAAATATTGTGGGAGTTGCACCAGTGATGTTGCATCATTAAGTTCTATTGATGAACTTGTGGACTAAAGCATGAAGCACAATGGTATATGTGTAGAACAATAGTCCTCATCAGATTCTTGGGATGAGTACACCAGAAGAATAGTTTTCAAGTAAGAAACCAGGTGTGGCACACTTCAAGATCTTTGTTTCATTAGTTTATTGTTATGTTTCCAAGGATGCAAGGAAAAAGCTAGAATCGATAATAGAGTTAGGCATATTTGTGGGATACACTGATACACCTCACAACAATCGTGTGTACCTTCCATATCATAGGATGATAATGGTTTGTAGAGATGTGAATTATGAAGAGAAGCCCATGATATGTTCCATCGAGAGGGAGATTTAGTTGATGAGATTTTAGCTCCAAAGGAATAACCTCGGGATGTTGTGGAGCAGCCACAAGCATAGGAGCAAAGAGTGGAAGCACCCCCTCATGCAGAGACATCTAGAGATGGAAGGAAGTGCACCAGAGAACCTAAAATATTGATGCATTGTGCTAGAGAGAATTGGGAGCACCCACATAACAACACAAATAGAGGAGGTCACTAGATCAATACAATGGCTACATGGCTTTGATGAGCGAGAGTGTAGAGACTGAGCCATCCTCATTCGAGGAAGTAGCGTAGCAACCAGTATGGGTTGACACCATGGTAGAGGAATATGATTTGAATATTAGGAATAAAGATTGGAAAGTTGTCCCAAGGCCAGAGTACAAGTCAGTGGTAGGTTCTAGGTGGATCTACAAGGTGAAGCAAGCAACATATGGGAGTGTCGAGAAACACAAGGCCAGATTTGTGGCCAAGGGGTTCTCCCAAGTGGAGGGAATTGATTACGAGGAGACCTTTGCTCCAATAGCAAGGTAAACTTCAATCATATCTATTCTATCACTTTCAGCGCAAATGGGATGGAAGATACATCAAAAAGATGTGAATACAACCTTCCTCAATAGAGTGTTTGAGGAAGAAGTATATATAGAGCAAGTTAAAGGATTTGAGACCTTCAACAGAGAGTCCCTCTGCGTAGACTCAAGCGAGATTTGTACGGATTGAAACAAGCACCCTGTCCTTGGTACACCAAGATCGACAACTATTTCACCAAGTTAGGATTTCACCAAAAGTGAAGCAGATGCAAACCTTTACCATATTGTGGTTGAAGGTAAATTATTGATTATAGTATTATATTTCGATGATTTAATTCTAACAGGTGATGAGAAGTTGGTCAAATATTGCAAAGAGGATCCTGCAAGATAATTCGAGATGAAGGACCTAGGGCTCATGCATTATTTCCTTGGTATGGAAGTATGGCAAGGAGATAAGGAATTGTTTGCCTCTCAGTGCAAGTATGCCAACGAGATACTGAAGAAGTTCCACATGGAGAGCAACAAACCCATGGAGACTCCTCTAGTAGGGAATTGAAGGAAGGAAGATGCTACTTTAGGCGAAGTAGTAGAAGCTACCATTTATAGGAATCTTGTGGGTTCAATTATGTATGTGGTGAACACAAGATCAAACATGTGTTTTTCAGTTAACCAACTTAGTCAAGAAATGGTTAAGCCAACCAAACTCTATTGGAATGAAACTAAACATGTGTTGAGATACCTCAGAGGCACCACCTATTTTTGTCTTTGGTACAAATGGACAAAGGAAGTGAAGTTGCAAGGTTTCACAGATGCAAATTGGGTAGGGAGTCCATCAGATAGGAAGATCACATCAGGGGGAATATTTAGTATTGGTACAACATGAAGCAAAGATCAGTTGCTCTCAGTTCAGAAGAAGTGGGGTACACTACTGCTAGTCAAGCATCTTGTGAGGCTATCTGGACGAGGAAGGTCCTTGTTGGGTTATTTGGCCAGCGGATGGATCCCACAGTGATTTACTATGACAATTAGAGTTGTATCAAACTCTTTGAGAATCCATTTTTTCATGATTGATCCAAGCATATTGAAATCTGATATGACCTCTCAGAGATTATGTGTAGAGGAAGATCATGTTGCTAGATTAAATTCCTACAAAGGAAAAATATGTGGATGTCTTGACAAATGCACTGTCAACAAGAAAATTCAAGTTCCATAGAGGCATGACTGGGGTATCTTATAATCCCTTTCTTGTTGAGAGGGAGTGTTGAAAATGCAACAAGAAAATCCTAATTTAATTTTACCTTAAATTAAATTAGGAGAAAAAATGTAATTCCACATCACAAGAAGACTTGTAAGAGTTAACTAAGTTAATTTCACTTAGTTGACTCAGTTAATTCGAGTTGAGGGTCTAACTTGAGTCGTGTAGAGTGGCTCCTTTTTAGGAGCCCTAGTTGAGTTTATTTTGAGTTGTAATTAATTAATTCAGTTTAATCGAGTTAAAGTAAATTAAACTAGTTCCAACTATTGGAGGAACTAATAGGAGGTCTAATTGTGGGGTGCAGCTTCAGTGTTCAACCAGTTAACTTTTAATTCAACCATAAATAACTCCTGCATGTGTTATCTATGAGTTACCTAGTTGAGATTGGAGTTCAAGGGTAGTGTACTATCAGTTGTTTAATAATCCAAATTGTACATGTGGTGCATGAAGTTAGAGGAAGGCCTATAATGTATTGTGTATTTTTAGATGACAAGTTTCCCTAATTAATAGGGGCTAATTCCCAGGGAAACAACACATAAAAATAGGGACTTGGGCAAGAAGAAAATTGGTTAAGTATTTTCCAAGGCTTGTCTAGGAAGTAGTGAGATAGATAGAGATACTGCAAAGGATGCTCAGGCTTGAGCAAAGAATTGTAATCTTCTCACATTTTTCTGATTAATGCAATATATAGATAGCATGGGTATTTAGTTGTGTCTTTCCCCAAGAAATCATGTGTAATGTGTTGATTGAATTATTTCTCTTGTATGCTTCAAGATTTTTCAATCGTTAATTTTTTCCGCAGTTGGTAGAGTAGATTCAAGTCTATGTTTTAGTAAATTACAATTAATAGTTTGAATCTACAAGGAATTTCTAAATTGGCATGAATCACAAGAAGTTCGATTTGTAGTGAAAATAAGATGAAAACCAGAGAAAAGACTAGAGGAAGACAAAATCAAGGAAAAGTAGAAGGGACAAGTTTTGCACATCTCTCTCTCTCACGTGCGAGCTTATTATGGTTTCTGGGCAAGTTGCAGGGGCCGAAATTTTTGCAGTTACTACAAGTCCAAAATTTTAAGTTGTGGGAGGCGAAAATTATAGTTGGAACATATATGAAGAGTTTGACCCCTGTTGATTTTGGAAGATTTTGTCTACTTGGAAGGAGGGTTGACTTGGTGATTGGATAAGGTCTTTATCTTGGTCATAAGGTCTTGGATTGTATCAATTTGAATTCATTCTATTAGAGAAGAAGATTTTGATAGGGTTTTCCCTTAAGAAAGGGGTTTTGCCTTGGTTGAGTGCCTACATCTCGTGTCTCTTGTTCTTGTGATATTCATATTTTTGATTTGGTAATTTCTTGATTAAAGATAACATATTAAAGAAGTAAAGAATCCAACACATATCAAAAGTAATTATCAAGAAAAGAGGAATCAAAACCATAATAAACACATGCATTAATTTCTCAAGATTGGCTATCAAGAATGTGAGGCATTCAAAATCAATGATCCCTTGTGCTCATTTAATGAAAAGAATCCTAAGAAGTTTGATCAAACTTTTATATAATAAAGGAGAAACTCACTTGAAGATCCAAATTAAGAAGAACGCCAGGCCAAGCCTGTTCACTTAAATGACTCTCAAAGCAAATCCAGAAAAGACTAGAGTGCAAGTAATCAAAATGAATAGAAAGGATCCACAAGAAGAAATGTTGTTGTTGATGGTGCTGGACCCCCCAACATTCAGGGGATATCCCTGATATGAAAACCCAACTAGACCTCACACCGTTTGGAGTAGGATTCCCAACAGTGGGTGGTAATATTATGTCTTGACTGCGAAAACGTACAGAGGGAAGTATGAAAACTTCGAGTGACAGCAAGTGTGTGACTATGCGGAAGGCCAAGCCCGATGCATGAAGGTTCCAACACATGAAAGGAAAAGGAAGTGTGGCCCTTAGAAGCCCATAATAGTACACAACTAGAAAGGAACACACGAGCATAATGACATCACAAGCTAAGATGTGGAATAGTCCACAAGTTAAAGTGATGAATTAATACAACAACTTGCATTCAACAAGATTCATACAAATGCAAACAAAATAGTTCATAAGCATAAGCTTAAGTTAAATAACATATATTTCAAATACAACAAGAATAGGCCTACTATATTCACAACATATGCATGAAAACATGTTGACTCTGATTTTATTATTATAAGTGAAATTTCCATTCATACATACACCATTGACAACCACTAGGCTCAATATTGGAAACTTAAAGTCAATAACACCTGCTCCTCCAAAAAATATACTCGCTCTATGCTATGGAGAATCCATGTCTCTTCAAAATACTCCCAAGCACTTTCTAAGCCTAAGCCTAGCCAAAAGCCCTTTACATGAGTTATGAGGTCCTATTTATAACAAGAGTGGGTGACTCTTCAACTCCCCTTTGTGACCTTTGGAATACCCTCATGATTCTTCAAATTCCTTACAATAATGACTCATTACATTACATGGTGACTCTTCATATTCCCATATTGAGAATTGAAATTTAAATTACAACATAATTAAAAATAATATTACATTTTACACTTGTTCCCATTGTTGGGAGATTTAATGGTATGCTAAATCCCTTGTTATTTTAATATGTCAACTCGGGGGTTTCGTAAACTTAAACGAAAACAAAAATATATGGGAACTCAGATGCAACTGTTGTAGAAGTTTTGTTTAGGATAGAAAGAAACAAATAAAATGCATATTACAAATAACTTCTAAAACTAAAAAGTTTCTAGTTCAAGAAGTAGAAAGCAAGATAAGAGGCTCCTAACTTAAGAGGTCTTGGTTTTCCTTCCTCATAGTATTGTCCCCAAGAAAATAAACTAAAGTGAAATGGTTGATGATGTGTAGATAGCAAGAGAAGAGGCTCCTATCTTAGGAGATCCGGGTTGTCCTTCCTTACAATTCTATTCCATCATTGTTACCATTACATTAAAACTAGAGATTCAAAAATAACTAAAACAAGGAAAAGAGGATGAATTTCAGTTATTGTTTGTGATCAGGTAGAAGGAGAATTTAACTTAAACCCTTGTTTGTCCCTTCATATGCAGATTAAAATTAAACCAAGAATCATCCAGCAAGCATAAGGAATCTTCACACATCTAACTTAACACATGGCCATAAAATGAATTTAGATTAAAGATATTTACAAATATTTACAACAAATGAATATAATAAATATGAAGAACTAAACTAGCATATGCACAAATATAAACATCATACAACAAAGTGTACTTGGCTTGGTATGGGGGCCCTCCATTCCTCAACCATCACACCTGAACAACTATCACATCTTGAGAATCAAACAACACTCATAACTCATGATTTGGAGAAAATAATATTGTTCGTGCTGAATGGATAATCATAAATCTGATGCTAATGATTATCTGACAACTGATAGCTTCCTTTGAAGGATGCTTCTCCTATTTATACATGAATTAGGGATATCTACTCAATACATGTAGATCCCTTAAATATCTACTAGATCCATACTTGTCTCAACTTATCCCTAAATGCTAGATACAAATCCTATGATACTCTTCAAGATCATTTTCCTTGGAATATGGTCCACCTCTTGAGTTGAAATTCGAATTTGATCTTGGGAGGCCAAGTAAGACCCCTCTAGAACCTCCAAATAAGCCTACACATGTCACAAAACTCATAACACATATATAGATATATGAAACCATGTTAATTTCCTAGTTTTTAATCATAAATTCACTTTAAATACATAAAATAAATAACTTTGGAAAACAAGGATCCTAACCCATATAATCATGAAGATGGTCACTTGATGTAGGGTTTTAAGCTAGATATTTATGAAATGAGTGATAAATAGTTATGAAATAATGGAAATATGGACGATAATTTTGATACTTAACATACCCCCCAACTGAAGTTGTTGCATGTCCTCATGCAACTATTTCATTGATTCACTTGTCCATGAGTTGATCGTTTTTTTGAACTGCTTTGCTTCTTTATGAGCTTTGACTTGTACAGATTCTTTCCAAACTTTGTTTTATTATATTTTTTCTTTTTGCAAAGTGTAATAGATTTGATTGTGACATATATTTTTTATGGTTGGTCCTTGTGACAAGCGATTTTTTTTAGCAATGGTTCTTGTGTAACAATGCTTTATTTTCTTTGTTGCATCAAAGTTTATGAAAACATTTAGAATTTATTTTCAAGTCCTATAAAATCTTATCAATGAATTGATAATTTGCAAAGCATATAATATTTTGGAATCATTCTGCAAGAATAGTCGGTTGGGAAGTATATGCGAGTTGGAATGAAATGAAAATGTGTGATAGTGTATGACATGTGAATATGAAATGATGTCCCTTCCCCCCAACTAAAGTTATGAGAATGTGAAAAAGAGAGTGAGGAATTTTCCAAAGTTACAATTTTAGCATTCTAAGGAATTGTATGACACAAAATTATAAAACCACATACCTTCATTTACCTTCAATGTGGATGAGTTGTGAAAACTAAAGAGTGTGGTTGCTGATGGTGTTGGATCATGGAGTATGTAAACAGAGGAATTTGATCTCATTTCTTTGTTTTCTTTCTGTTGATAACAAGACTGGGATCCTTATTGCTGCCGCTACAAATTGATTCCTATTGCAAACCATTGAATTGATGTAGTCTTCAATTGCTACAAAACCCGGTGGTATAATTATAGTCATGTGAATAAATGTGTCGATGTCGAGCATGAAGAGAAGTCATTGGATTACCAACCATTGATGAATGTCATTAACCAATGCGAACCAAACTCACCATTAATGTCAATGAGTGCCAAGGTACCTAAGTACATTTTGCAAAGTGTGAATATATGAGTTGATGTTGAGCCACTTGAAAGATCTAATGATCAAGGGACATTGGTGTATTCCCATAATTGTCAGCGAAAGAACTTGTCATTAATGCATACAAGCCTCAAGGTGCTAATAAGGACTCTATCCTTGAGCCTAGATAATGTACTGATGTCAATAGGCCAAGACTTGTTAGAAGGGAAGCCTTAAGAAATCCTCCATCATCGAACTCGAGCATGAAACAATAATTTTGAAGGATTATGGATGAGAAATTTGCAGTGGATCAAGGTTTATTTGGAAAAATGAAAAGGAAATGGAATGAATCGGCTTTGTAGAGGAGTTAAATGTTTTTATTGGTGGGTTACAAGTTAGTGAAAGCAAGGCAGGAAATGACTGTGAAACAAAATGAGCAATGAAGGAAAATGAGACGGGGATTTTATTGACTAACTAAGTAGAAATGTGAAGGAAAATGAGATAAAGGTTTTATTGACTGAAGAAGGAGGAATGCAACGGTGAGACTGGCATCTGAGAGCTCTCAAGTGTTGGATCTAATCTGACATCATATGCTCATGCTTTGATGTTTCATCTTTGATGTTGCTTTGATCATGTTCTTGTGAAATAAATGTGGTCTTTGAGAGAGACATTGTTTGGTTATGGTCATATATTCTTCCCCATGGAACCTGCAAAAAAAATAGTACTTCTTCTGCAATGGAATGTAAGATTATCAAAAGAGAGAGGTGATCAATCTCTCTATTAATGACATTTACACAAAAACTAAGAATCGGTACTAATAAAACAAATTCAAGAAAGAAAACCAAATGAGCTTTTACCTGTATTGAAACTAGTGCCTTAGGTTACCTATTGTGTCTTGTCAAAAATTTATTCATTCTTTTTCTATTTAAAATTCTAATGATAACTTTCTCATTATGTAGATCTCGTCGAGATATTTCCAACAATGCTTGAATCGTAGAAATTCGTTGTTGTATGAGAAAGTTAGGTTGATTTGAAATTTGGGTGAAATAATGAAGAATGTCATGAGGTTTCTCAGCTGCAGGATTGCACCCTTCTTGCATCTAAGAATATTGTCAATCTTCTTCAGTAGAGTCACGACATAAAATTTTCCAGTTTTTCATGTCGTTGGCTTCTGTACTTGCAAGACTCAACAAAACATGATCATATAAAAATACTTTATGAAACGAAAATGCATGTCTATAGGATTCAATCTTCCATCTACAAGATTCTCTTCAAGGCATTTTGCAAAACAATAAACTTGTAGATGAAGTACCCTTATCGTTCTTCTTCTTGATCCAATTTCAGTTTTGAAAAATGAGCTGGTAGATGGAGGGTCACTGTGTAATAGTGATGTGGCAGTGGGTGACATGGCAAATGGATGATGTGACATGTTGACTATTTGACTGATGATGTGACGATGAATGTGCAATATTGGCCATTGTTATGCTGCCATGTGGTGGAAAAATTGTTGTTTAATTAATGTTGTGTCAAAATATTAGAATAACTAACAAATTCCAATCCCAACAAAATTTGAACTCATGACCTCCATTATGCAATTTGAATGACTTACCAATACATCACAAGTCACACTTATGAATTTAGTGGAATTTTAGTTATTCTAAAAAACGAAAATTGAAACAACGAATTGAAAAGTGGCCAATCTAAATCCATATTTTTAGGAAAATATGATTCCAAAATATTTGCCCAATCATTTTTCATATCTTTTGAATTCATCCTTTCCGATATTTTTAGGAAAAATGAGATTTCAAAATATTTTCCAAATCATTTTCCATATATTTTGAACTCATCCTTTTTTCTCAGAAAGTGGATTTCTTTAACCAATTTGCATTCTATGAAAACTTGGGAAATGTTTATGATTTTTTTTTTATATTTTTTTTGTTGTTGCAGGTTGTAAGCATGGAGAAAATATCATTTCTAAAAATTTCTGCAGTAAGATTTTTTTTATATATATAATATATATATATATATATATATATATATATATATATATTTATATATATATATATATATATATATAATATATATATATATTAATTTATTGATTGATCTTTTTCTCTGCAACTTGGCAACACTGCTGGGTGGTTGGCCATGGCTTTGTGGCTAGTTGGTTGGGTCGTGACTTAGTTGGTCATGGCCTTGGGTGCTGGCCCTGGACCATTTGGAGAGTTGCGCCCTTTTTGAAGTTTGGCTGGGGTGTTTGGAGGCCTCCGCATATGTGCAAGGCCAAGCCAAAGGCTGACCTCACACATATGAGTGGGCCTCCTTTGGTCTTTATGGCCTTTGATTGTATGTGTGCGTAGGACATGGGCCATTAAATTTTTTTGTTGTTTTGTTTAGATCTCTCTCTCTCTCTCTCTCTCTCTCTCTCTCTATATATATATATATATATATATATATAATTATTTTTTTCTAATAATAATTTTATTTATTTAATTTATTTTATTTTTTTAATTAATTAATTAGTTTTTTTTTTGTTTTATAATTATTAAAATATTCTATCCAAAAGAATGTTTTTTTTATACATGTGCTCCATTCATTTTATATATATATATATATATATAATATATATAATATATATTATATATATATATATATATTATATATATATATATATATATATATATAAAAGAAACAAGTAATGAAGAGAAGAATCAATTTTTTTTTTTAACAAAAGATATACTAACATGAAAATTCTTTTTCTGATCCTCTAGGTCACACAAAGCCCAAGAGGAGAGCATACTCAAGTTTTTATTAGTTGATTCCCCTCTTTTACAAATTTGGATGCAAAACATAAAATGAAAAGAATCAATCTCTTACCTGAAACTATTGTTCTTCTACCTTCACTCGTTCACAATTGTTTGTTTTATTACAAATTTTTCCTGCCAAGGGTTAGTAAATGGGTGGTTCTTACTGCACCACAAAATTTCCAAAAAAATAAATGAAATCAAACTTAAAAATAAAAAACTCTCCAAGTTTGTTTTATTTTCCTATTCTATGCTACTCTATTTTGAGAAAGAGATTCTTATTTTGTTAAGTGAAGGAATATTTCCAATGAATCCATTTACGGATCAAAATCTCTAGTGTGCTCACATCCAAATTTGAAAATATACCTAAATGTTTGCAAGCATATGAGAGACCAATTGCACATTTGGATTAAATGCTAGGATTTGTTGAAGAATGGAAGAATGTTGTGGCTTCATTGCCTTTTGAAACCAATCTTCAATGTAGTCCTCATTATCTTGGCTCTCCTCCAAATGCTTGAACATCATTCTAGATCTTATGTCCATAAATGGATTAGTTTGAAGCTCTTATAGTGGAAAGATTGATTGAAATTTATGCACCCTATTTATCATGCTTTACATATGCAGCTAAAAATGGGATTTAAAGCTAACTCCTATATACACTTCCCCATGTTACTAATCTTGCTATCACCAAGTTATGCTTTCAACATGAGTTAGCTTTCTATGAATCAAGCCAAAGAAAAATATTTGTACTAAAGTAAATTCCTAATGCCTAAATGTAGTTATCCTTAAAATGGAAATGATTCCTAAACAATCATCCTAACTTAGTTACATCTAAGTTTGCTTCCCCGACAGTGGCGCCAAAAATGTTGGGATATTTAATGGTATGTTAAATCCCTTGTTATTTTAATATGTCAACTTGGGGGTTTCATAAAATTAGAAGCAAACCAAAATATATGGGACCTCAGATGCAACTATTATAGAAGGTTTGTTTAGGATGGAAAGAAAGAAAGGAAATGCATATTACAAATAACTTCTAAAACTAAAAAGTTTCTAGTTCAAGATGCAACAAGCAAGAGAAGAGACTCCTAACTTAGGAGGTCTTGGTTGTCCTTCCTTATAGTATTGTCCCCAAGAAAAGAAACTAAAGTGCAATGGTTGATGATGTGTAGATAGCAAGAGAATAGGCTTCTATCTTAGGAGATTCAGGTTTTCCTTCCTCACAATTCTATTCCATCATTGTTACCATTGCATTAAAACTAGAGATTCAAAAATAACTAAAACAAGGAAAATGTTGGGTTTTGTTATATTCTTTCCACGACTAGCTCGTGCAGTTAACGGGGGGTTAGAAGGGGGGGCGGAGCCCCCCCTTCATTGCGCTGATTGCGTAGCAGGGGGAGTCACAGGGGGTTTGAGGGGTGCATGTAAACCCACTCTATGTGGTCCAAGGAAGCACCCCAGAACATTTTGGTTTTGGACCCTATGTTAGGTTGGGTGGACCTACTTATGTTTTTGTGCATGATTTTCGCACACGGTTTTGGATGCGATGGTTTTTGGTCCATGGTTTTGGACGTGATGGTTTTCGGTCCATGGTATTGGATGCTTCAGCATGTATAAATATGTATTGTAACATTGAAATGAACATAATGAAAAATCAAGCTAGTAGTCCCGGTTTTGGGATCTA
>APFE031665492.1:123723-222400 GCA_000404065.3 Pinus taeda
GAAAAGTGCATCTTTATTGGGTATAAGGATGGTTTAAAGGGTTATAAGCTTTGGAACCCAGTAACAAGGAAGGTTGTGTATAGCTGAGATGTGGTGTTCGGAGAGGTGAAATATGTTATTAAACATGAAGTCCAACCAAAGGAACCTAAGAAGATAGAGTGTGAGCTAAAGGAGGAAGAATTAGACTCTACATCAGAGGAGGAATCAGAATATGAAGAGCCACAAACTCCAGGTGTGAGAAAATCAATTCGAGAAAGAAGGCGGCCAGAAATGTATAGTCCATCTGCTTTCTGTTCAAATTTTTCTTTATCTATTACTGATGATGATCCCAGAACTACGAAGGAAGAAGTAGATTCAGAGGATGGAAAACTCTGGAAAGAGGCCATGGTTTATGAAATGGCATCTTTGTACAAAAATGAGGCTTGGGATCTGGTGGAGTTGTCGAATAGAAGGGAACTCATTGGTAGCAAATGGGCATTCAAGAAGAAGACAAATGTTGAAGGAAAGGTGGAGAAATACAAAGCTCGGTTAGTAGCAAAAGGTTATTCCCATGTGCTGGGAATTGATTTTGGTGATATTTTTTCTCCTGTTGCCAAGGTAGCGTCTATTAGATTACTTTTACCTGTTGCTGCTACTTTTGATTTTAAGGTAGAATAGATGGATGTGAAGACACATTTCTTCACGGGGATCTGGAAGAGGAGATCTATATGAAGCAACCTAAAGGCTTTGTGGTGAAGGGTAAGAAATAACTAGTATGCAAGTTAAAGAAGTCCTTGTATGGGTTAAAACAATCACCAAGGATGTGGTATCAAAAATTTGATACATTTATACAAGGACTTGGCTTCACCAGAAGCAAAGCAAATCACTGTGTGTATTTTAAATTAATTGGCAACCGTGTTATTTTTTTGGTATTGTATGTGGATGATATGTTATTGGTTGGAAATGACAAAGAAATTATCCAGGATTTGAAGACCCATTTGTCCTCCAAATTCGACATGAAAGATCTTGGTGCTGCAAACTATATTTTGGGCATGGAAAATAAAAGAGATCGGACAAAGAGGAAGTTCTGGTTAAACCAGAGGAAGTATGTCAAGACAATATTGGAGAGGTTTAATATGCAAGATAGTAAACTGGTGAAGGTTCCTATTCCTGTAAGTGTAAAGTTATATGTTGAACAGTGTCCCAAGACACAAGAAGAGGAAGAGGACATGTCCCATGTTCCATATGCAAGTGCAGTCGGTAGCCTAATGTATGGGATGGTTTGTACTAGACTAGACATTACACATGCAGTGGGAGTATTGAGCAAGTTTATGTCAAAATCAGGGAAGGAGCACTGGATGGCAGTGAAGCGGGTTTTTAGGTATATGTGTGGCATTAATGATTATGGTTTGTGCTACCAAGGAAGACCAGGATTGGACAGAGTGTTGGATATTCGTGGCTTTGTTGATTCAGACTAGGCTAGAGATTTGGATCAGAGAAGATCTACAAGTGGGTATGTGTTTAATATATTTGGAGGTGCAGTCAGTTGGATGAGTAAGAAACAATCTGTAGTGGCACTATCAACTACAGAGGCAGAATACGTGGCAGCCACTCATGCAAGCAAGGAAGCGGTTTGGTTGTAGATATTGTGTTCAAATATGGGGTTAGTACAGGGAGCTATAAGGATAGGCCGTGACAGCCGAAGTGAAATTTTCTTGGCAAAGAACCTTGCATATCATTCAAAGACAAAGCACATTGATGTTTAGTATCACTTTGTGAGGGATATGATAGAAGACAAAAAGGTGTTGTTGGTAAAGGTGGACATTTTGAAGAATACTACAGATGCATTGACAAAATTTGTGAGCTCTGAGAAGTTCTCTTGGTGTAGAGAAATAATGGGCGTTATAGGGCTGGATAAATGACTAAGCTCTCTTGTGGCCCCCTGTAGAAAGAAAACAACAAGTGGGAGAATGTTGGGTTGTGTTATATTCTTTCCATGACTAGCCCACGTAGCTGATCAGGGGATTAGAAGGGGGGCAGAGCCCCCCCTTCGTTGCGCCGATTGCGTAGCGGGGAGAGTCACAGGGAGTTTGAGGGGTGTAGGTAACCCCACTCTATTGGGTCCGACGCAGCGCCCAGGAAAATTTTGGTTTTGGACCCTATATTAGGTTGGGCGGACCTATGTATGGTTTTGTGCATGTTTTTCGTGCATGGTTTTGGACGCAATAGTTTTCGGTCCATGGTATTGGATGCTTTGGCAGGTATAAATATGTACTGTAACATTGAAAGGAACATAATGAAAAATCAAGCTGGTAGTCCCAATTTTGGGATCCAAGGGAAAATATTTGTGTATATGTGTTTTATGTGTTATGCTCTCGCATTGTTTATTTTCTGTGTTTTAGAATTTGTATGCAGGTAATTTCTGTACGGGGCTAAAACCTACAAAATCCAAGCAGATATTTACAAGCCAACAATTTTGCTTGATTGTTGGTTCCTCTCCCAAAACCCATTTTGATATGAAAGAAGTATTTCTCAGAGAGATATAGAATGACACTGCCCCCACTTAGTTGATTTTCCTCTTGAGACACACTGTAAAAGAAAACCCATGGGAAATATTTCTTAAGGTTTTATGAAATAATGACTTAGGTAGAAGGAGAGGCTTGGATCTGTGGGAAATGAGTAAGATTCACTAGTCCTTCCCTTGCTACCCATAGAGGAGAAAAGGGGAGGTTTCAAAAAATAGCTTTAATGTGGACCAACTAGAGCCCCCAACAAAGTATCAATGGTAACACCTTGTATTTCCATGTTATTGAAGTGGAGCTCCAACTTATCCAACCCTCCTCAACAATATTGACATTCCAATCCCAAACCTGACTAGTTTTTGTTTGACAATGATTCCAAACTTGTAAAGTAAAGGGGCACCTAATATAAAGATATGTGATCGTTTCTTCACCCATTTTGCATATAGTACAGCATCTTGGTCCCATCTTGTATATGTGTTGCATTACATCCCAAGTGGCTACTTTATTGCTAAGAACACACCACATAAAGATGTGAGCTTTTGTTGGACATCTAGCTTGCCAAACAGACTTCCACCACCAAATTGTATCTATCAATACTCTTTCCACATTTAGAAAATCATACCCTAACTTAGGAGAATGTGTGCCTGATGGGGAGAAAGACCAAATAAGCTCATCCTCTTTGTCTAAAATTCTAATATTTCCCTCGTAAAACATATCCAAGTAACTATAATAGACTTCCTTGAACCTATCCTCTGATCCACGCTCGTCTGAAGAGTTCCATCCTTGACGCAAAATGGTTGAGTTGCCTAGGTTTTCCAGATGGGAAAGCTTTGAAATGCATTTGTCTCTAATAAATTCAACAAGTGATTGAGGAAGGATGTGTCTCTCCCCACTTTTAGGCCAAGGATCCTTTTCAATCCTCGCCATGCTACCGTTGTAATGCGCCAAGCAAGACTCGATATTAAACTGAGAATCTAATCACACGATGATTTCAATTTTACCATCGTAATTATAATACTCGCTCATGGTATTTACCCATGGATTTTGTAAACCATGGTATTTGAAATGTAATGAGAGGCATGGATCTCAATGAAAGATCTTTGTAAAAAAGTATAAATACAGGAGTTCACCATGGAGTAAAGCACGATTTTTGTCCTAATGTAGTCTTATGCTATATTTCGCGTTCAATAAAAATATTTTCATTCTTTTATGATGTTCTCTTATGAAATATTTCTCTTACATAATGTGTCATATTCCTAACTATTTTTACATTGTGATACATTCCTTTTATATCTATTAAGTTTCATTTCTTAAACAACTGGGATTGCACCAACATTAATGCCTCAAGGCTCATGAGAACTCTATAGTTAAGCGTGTTTGGGGTAGAATAGTATTGTGATGGGTGATTTGCAGGGAAATTTTTAGTTCTTATTCTTTTGCCAGTTTATTTAGTCTAATTCCTCAGACTATCCAGGTTAGTGGTATCAGAGCGGTCTTCTCTTGTTTATTTTCTACGCATGTCCACGAGGTCAAAGCACAAGGAGTTGGGAATTGAAATATTGAAACCTTTGCAAGACCATCCTCATTGATGCCTACAACCTCACATGGAAAACAAAAAGAAAAAGATGGAGCAGGATATCTTATTAAACTATGGCTCGAGGAAGCACTTACATGACAAAGTAATGAGATGATGGACAATTTCGCCAAGATCCTTTAATGACTCCCAACAGTGGGTGAGAAACCGTCAACAAGCAGAAAGTTTGAAAGATCAACACCCTTCGAGGTACAAGTTAACTTCAATAGCCCCCTATTTGAAGGACAAATAGATGTAGAAGCTTTAGATAAATGGTTGAATCTGGTAGAGGGATATTATTCAGTCTAGAATTTTCCTGACAATGAGAAAACCACCTTCTCACTCCTAAAATCTTTGTCCCATTTCAAAGATTAATGAGAAAGTTACTCAGAGAGATGCAATGAAGATGAGTTTGGGGTATACAAGGCAGACCCCACTTGGGTCATTTTTGTTGATGCCCTCAAGGAGAATTATACCCTATGCAATACTATGAAGAACAATAAATGAGATGGACCACACTACGATAGAAAAGGAACCAAGTGCTAAAGTTCACAAATATTTTCCATACTTTGCATACCAAGCTAGGTATCAAAAATTATGAATGACATTTGGTACTCAAATTTTGTGGTTGTCTACATAGATACATCCAGACATGAATAGAGTTCCTTGACATCTCCTCACTTGGAGCAACATATCGATATGTTGTCAAAATAGAGCAGAAATTTAAATAAAATAAGCGAGACTTTGGATCTGGGCATCCTTCACAAAAAAAGTAGGGAAAGGGCATCCCCCATAACCAAAGAAATAATGGTATTGGAAAGTCAAAGGAAGACACTAGGGAGTGGTGTAAAATATATAAAAGTCCTCACACAACATTGATGAATGTCGCTTGAAACAATCTTTCTTGGCAGAGCTTAAAGAGAAACAAATAGACTTTAGCGTTGATTCTGGTTTTGAGCAAGATGAAAGAAAGTTGATCATTGATGCATAACCAAATGTTACCATAGCAACTATGAAGATCCAACTAGAAAAGTCAGGAGAGCCTAAGGAGGGAGAGTGCCTCTTCCATTCATATATGTGGGTGACGGGGGCCCCGCTACATTTCATCATAGACAGTGGGAGCTAGAAGAACCTGATCTCAACCAAGGTCATCAAGAGATTGATGTTGCCAATAGTTCCACACCCCCAACCATACACCATTGGTTGGTTGAGCCATGGAAGAGACATATGTATCAGCTAGTAGTGTCTTTTGTCTTGCAACATCAAGCCCTTCACAAAGGAGGTACTGTGTGATGTTTCCCCACTTTAATTTTGTGATGTTCTTTTAGGACAACCTTATATGTGGAAACATTATGTTGTTTATGAGACTTGATCTCGTAGTGTCACTGTTACTCTAGGGGATCAACTTTACAGGATATCAGAGAGTTCGACCTACTGTGATTTCATTTATCTCAGCAAAAAAATGCAAGAAGGCAGTCTCTCATACTTCCAAGTTTGTCCTTTCCGCAATTCAGTCTAAAGATGAACCGCAGGTCACTGCAACCACCACAGCTTCAATACAATCTCTTTCTACATAACCAAAATAGGTGGACAAGCTTGTAGAAGGGTTCAGAGATATATTCGCCTCACCTACAAAGGAATCCCTACATCCACTTACACATGATGATAGCCTTCCATATGTTTAGTGTGGCTATAACATAGCTCTTTACAACTCCATTAAGTCTTTTCAAGCATGTTCAGGGTTCCAGCCAACAAACCCCATGGATGTCACTTTTTAGACTACACCTTCACCAACAAAGTCCTCCCCTCGAGTAGCCAAATTCGTTAAATGATTCCAACACTTCCAACCACATGTCCATGGTGTCCTACCAATAACCAATGCCATGTACAAACACTGACATGACCAACATCAGGTTCTGTGTAAGTTTTAGGGCACAACTAATGGGATTAGGGACACCAAGACGTAAGGTACTCACCGATAGAACATGCAACTCTATCGAGTGGTTAAAGCAAGGCAACTTCTTCTCCAAGGCAAATGGTTTACCAGCAACCAAGTTCAGCAACAAATTCCTCGTCTGATTAGGGAACTTTAAGCAATGGAGACCATTGTTTCCTAAGGGGGGCGGATTGATCCCAATGGATAATAATTACAATAGTTAATAATTATGTTTATATCATTGTTTGTTGAAATCATGGATGATGCATGATAATAAAAAAAAAAAAAAATCATAATATTAAAGTGAGAATCTAATCGCACGATGATTTCAATTTTACCATCATAATTATAATAATCATCCATGGTATTTGAAATGTAATGAGAGGCATGGCTCTCGGTGAAAGATCCTTGTAAAAATTATAAATACGAGACTTCACCATGGAGTAAATCAAGCATTTTGTCCTAATGTAGTCTTCTGTTATATTTCACATTCAATAAAAATAGTTTTGTTCTTTTTATGTTGTTCTCTTCTGAAATATTTCTCTTCTGCAATGTGTCATATTCTTAACTATTTTTACATTATGATATGTTCCCTTTTTATCTGTTAAGTTTCATTTCTTAAACAACTTGGATTGCACCAACATTACTACCTCGAGGCTCGTGAGAACTCTATAGTTAAGCACATTGGGGCTAGAATAGTATTGTGATGGGTGACCTGCTAGGAAATTTTTAGTTCTTATTATTTTCACTTTTTTTTGTCTCATTCCTAAGACTATCTAAATCATGAATGGCTTTTTATAGGAGATTATATTTCAGAAAATATTGAGCCCAAAATAATCCTTTCAATAGAGAAAGAGCTTACAACTAATGGAACAGGAAGAGAGGAGACATTAGAAACTAATGATATGTGAATACCTTCTTTTAATGAAAAAAACATTTGTCATATGCCACAACCTAAATCTCCTTCTCCTACAGGATTGTGGTCTCCTTTTGTGCGTTAGGGTTCTAAGAAACTCCTACTTTCATATCATGATCCTATATTTCTGCCACTTGATTTGCTTCGTGTAGGTCTCGGTTATTTGGTATTGCACACTTGCATTTGTTCGACCAAGGTATATGTGTCTTCTTATGCATGAGAAGCTCGTAATATTTTACAATATTACCATACATATGCCATCGACTACATCTGAAAGGGACTCCTTTGTACTTGAGTAATTGTGATGTTTCCTCCTAACACCAATGTCCATCATATCAACCAATCCTTCACGAAGGTCAATGTTCACCAAAATTCTAGCCATTGACCTCTCCCTCTATTACACATAAGAAGAATCATGCTCTAGATAGGCTGTGTAGTGCCCACATTAGTTGAATGATCCTTATATGACATTAGCTTTGATACATTATTTCTCGAGGACCTTCGGTTGAGGATCCAGATATTTAACTGTTATTATGAATGGATGTGATAATAATTGTTTTTCCAGTTTGATGCTATGATGATAATAATTGTGATAGATGTGCTTTATGACTTTGTTTAATCATATGAGGGGTTCATTATGTGTTTGTTTACATTATTTCGCACTCACAGTTACAAAGATGTTGATGATTATGTCATGATGATGATTTAACATACAAAAAAATTTATATTGACTGGCATTATGAATCAGATATTATTGATTATGATTAAGTGTGGCAAGAGACTGCCCAAATGCACTTGCATGCGATGAGTCGATAACCTATGGTTTGGTTTGAATTGCCCTGGATTGGGTCCTTCACGAGGATTTTACTGTGGGCACACATTAAGGCGTATTCCTTGACCCCCGACACCATTAGTTTCATTATAAAGGATGACACAAGAGGGGATAGCGGTATCTTTCATCGCACCTAGTTCTTCCCCTCGTAGTCAATAGATGCTTGAAGGGAAAGTGGCATGAAACCCTTGGAACTTCAAAGGAAAGTTCTTGAAGAGAATGACTGACTTGTTACTCTTTGCATCAAGAAGAAACTATTTGGTGTGGCACCCTTAGAACTTTAAAGGGAAGTTCTTGAAGGGCACGACCAACTTGGCACCCTTGGCATAAAAAATAAACCACTTAAATACAATTAAGATAAGGTAATCATACTAATTCACATAATGAAATGAATGATATTTTAGAACCAGGTTAACTATATCATGAGTAAACCTTGGGGTAAAGGGTGAATAGGAAGAAATAAAATATTGGACCAATTAAGAACTCTGCCCTTCCCACGTCTGGAAAATCTTAGGTAGAAAATGTGCATATAAAGTAACTCCAAAAGTATGTAAGGTTTTAATGAGAAAAGGGGGGAAAGGGAAATAGAGTTAATTAGAAACATTAAGCATATAATAGTTTAACCTCATTAAGAAAAGAGGGTGATGAATGTAGTAAAATAAAATAAATTAAATTAGAGAAATTTTGTTTCGTGAGAGAACCTCCATGTGGCAAGAGCCAACATAAGGATGTCCTTCTAAGAGTCAACTTGAGATAAACTAGGGTGTAGTTGGGTGACCAAATCTAGGACCCACTAGTTGATTGTAGTAATGAACACGTAATAAGGAGCATAAAAGGGGAATCAAGAGACAACTAGGAGAATAAATAAGGAGTCATTTTGGGGCGAGAAAAAATAATATTTTTGAATAAAAATTTAAGTAAATAATTTAGGAGAGCCTTGGTGAGAGGTTGACACATGGATGGATGAATAACCATACTTTTAGATTAATAAAAGTAATTATTATGCATGAAGTGGCAAGTGTCACCTGTGAAGCTTCCTATAAAATAAGGGGTAAGCTATGAGAGGGGGAATTTTTTTTGCCCTATTGTTGGATGGATTAGATAATGCTATTGTGAGTGACTACGAAGATATAGTGGGTTTGGTGAGGTGGAGGTCATTGAAAAGAGTAATATTGAGCAAAGAGTGATCTCCTCTACCTGCTAATATTCTTCCTCTAACATACAACCATATTACAGCTCAGGGGCCCATGGGAAGAAGAGTACCTAAGGAGGAGGTTGGGAGGTCAATAGGTGAGTCAACGACATTCCGTCAAGACACAATATTCTTCATTGTACGTGGATAGCAACAAGGGAGCGTGAGAACAAACAAAGTCGGGATCTAATCTCCACCCTTGGTGAATGATACTTCGTGTTTCTATAAATGTTCTACTACATGTGTATTGTTGTATAAATAATTCTGGATTGTAAAATTAAATGATATGAAGATTGAATTGTAAATTATGGAATATTGATGTATATGCCTTAATATTTATGTGTTTCCAATATCAATGGCATTTTTAAGTACTATGATATTTGTAATGGATGTTGCTAGCAACTGCTTAGTTTAAAATGAAAATACTTTTTTGCTTATGATTGCATTTTGAGACTTAACTGCATTATTTAGGGGTTAAAAAAATGGCATCATACGGATGGTCCATATAGTTGGTATCGAAGCATAGGTTCAGACTCCAAGACCTATGGGCCCATTAAGGTTTCCCATTAGTGGTATGATATGCTTTTATTGGATTATTGTTATAAACCATATGTGAAATCATATTTGAGATATAACATAAATAATATAAATTTGTTATTATCAATCAATATAGATAGTAAGGGAAAAGCTTAATATTGAGATAGATCCACAAAAACGAGTCAAAGCTAAATAAAATTATGTGTACATCAATTTATAGCATCTTAAAAGCAAATTATATTTTCAAGTTTTCCCACTACTTAGTGGGAAGACACTAAAAGGTAAAACAACATCTCATGCTTCTAGATTATGGCATATAATCATACGAAGATATATTCCATAAACTACTCAACGAACATTAGGCACATATGCAAAAATTATGGATTATAGGTCTATATGGCTTATCCTTGAACCATTGCTCTATGTTATCTTTGATCCTTACAAAATCAATATCTGCAATGGATTCAACTACGGTTCCACCACCAAGGCATGACTTTTATAGCTTCTGTGTTGCATTAGTTCGAACTAAAAGTGCTCCAAGTCTTGTGGGATAGCCAAAAATCTTGTAAAATGAGAGGTACAAAAAATTGCGGGAAATTTTGATAAATCAAGTCGTTGTGTCCCACAATCTTTCGCAGCATCAAGACCATCCAATGTCCCCTAGGAGTACATAGTGATGCCATTTTATCCACATTTATACCTTCTTAGATCATCTTTACCAACTTAAAGTCAAAGTTAGTTCCAATGAAATTATATTCTAACACAAATGCAAATAGATGATATGCATCACTAGTTGATATTTCATCTTTGAATATATGTTTATATCACCTTTGTCGGCTGTGAAATTTCAAGATTTCACCTCTAATGGATCTAATTTCAGGTAAATGAGTTCTAGAATTTTGTTCCATGCTTTGAATATCTACAACACTTGTAGTTTCCCCTTGGTTGAGTGCATACTCTTGGAACCCAAGTGCACCATTATGATCTTCCATTATGTATGAGTAAATGTTTTTTTCACCCCCAACGAAAGCTATCTCCAACCAATTTTAGAGTTGTCATTGCATTGGAAGTGCATTTGCACTCTTTAGTTGAAACATGACAATAAGCTAGAACATGTTGTTGTGTAGAGATAATTATGTTTGAGAGATGCAACATTGTTGTCATTCTGGCTATAAGGATTTGTTTATAACTTAGTAGTGAAATTCTGATATGGCCCGCATCTCTGAATTTGAATATAAGGTATCCCTAGCATGGTCGAGATAGACTAGCTCGTTTAACATTCTGAATTTTGTAACCAACTTTATTTTGAACTGTCTATTTTTCTTTTCTCAATTCGTTGTCTTTATTTAATATGGTCAACATTAAGACTAGAGACTTTCAAATATTTGATAATTAAAAATCCAAAATCATGATTTGAATGCATAAATTCTCCACGACAAATATTACACTATCTAGGCCATAGTATAGAGGGTTATGAGAACATGGAGTCTCAAACATCAAAAGCTAAGGAGATATCATGGCTTGTACAAGGAACTTTGAGGATTATGTTGTCTTGCGAAGTATATTTCTTTGGCAAAACATATATAGAAGCCTATAGTTGGCTACATCTTTGTAATGCCTGGAGAATTCAAAGCCAGACGCAAGAGTTGAAAGTATTAAGGAGAACAATTATTTGGAGAAAATTATGGGAGGAAAATTGTACCATAATTTAGACGTTAGGAAGTTGGTTGTAATCATGGCAATAGTTCACTCCATGGGGCACTCACGTTTGAAGAAAACCCAAATGGAAGAATAAGAATTACAACACATGTACAAAATGATGAAAACTGTTAAAAACAATATGTAAGCCTATTCGCGAATTGAAGAATCTAAATAAATCTTTTCGGAGTAATTGATTTGGCGGTTGTTGTTGGCATGATTTGATCTAGCCTTCGAGAGTGTATATTAAATAAAAACCGTTCATTAAATGAAGTTCTACTTCCTATTAGTGAGTGTTATTTAGTGAAGTTCTGCATGGATTACAGGAAAAGACCCTTGTAAACATACATATGAGGAATTATATGTTGATTTTTTGATGATTTGCATGTCTTTATTTGACATGTAACCATCAGTGTTGGTTGATGCAGTGCATTAGAATAAACAATGTTACAATGCAATATACAACTTTGGGAATTCCTTGGCTAATATCGGGAACTTGTTGATTTCATGCGCTCAAAAATTTGGGTCAATGTTAGAGCTGCCACATGGGAAAATCTACTTTAATAAGCTGACATGTCATTTCTAACAGCCAATTTATGGTTGATTTCTTAACCCAAGCATTTTGATTCCCATTTCTACCTCCATATTTGGACATGTATGCAAATTTTAGCAATGGTGCTAATACTTTTATTATTGGAGCCACTACCCTAGATTCTTCTTTCTTTGTAGAGAGGCACATCGAACTCATTTTACAAATTTATTACTCGGTGTACAGATCGAGTGCTTCAAAACATTTAAGAAAAACATTGTTATGACACACCAAATTGTGCAGGCCAATTTGAAAATGTTGTGTTGTTGATAGGAGAGATCAGTGGAAATGATTACAATTATCCTTTCTTTGAAGGTTGGTCAATGGAGGAGGTTTCAACTTTTATACCTTTGATGGTGGAAAGATTAAAGGAGCCATTGAGGAATTGATTCGCGTAGGTGTTAAGAAGTTTCTTGTTCAATAATTAGACTTGTCGCAACTATATACTAGTTCAATAATTTTGATTCCATGTATGTTGGTTTCTAAGGGAAGGCCATGTGATCTTTGAGTAAACATAAATATACTTGCTAGTTTAATGACAATCAAAATCATTATTTTCTTTAAAAAGGTCAAAGAATGAAGTGTTAACATGAAAACTTTAAGGAGATCGTAATTATATCAGGAATGGGAATGGAATGGAATGAAATTTTAACGTCCACGAGATTAGCTACAGTCTATGGGACTAGTAGCTTCCCTGGTTTTTTTTCCCTTTGCAATTCAATCCTCTTATTATTCAAATTAATGATGAGCTGACCCAACCTTCTAATAGTCACCTCACTAAAAAGACAATGCCAACATATTGTTGTAATTGTCTCTGATGTCTCTAAAAGAATCACATTCCAAAATGAAATGTTTTTCCAATTCCACTACCCTAGACATGCAAAAGTACATAACTGCTCTTCCCAAGCTTCTTTAGGTCTTTTCCACCGGCTTGTTTCGCACCGTAATTGATTTGAGTTAGTTCTTAATTGAGCAATAATGTAGATTTTAACCCCGTACAGAAATTATCTGGATACGAATTCTAAAACACAGAAAATAAACAATGCGGGAGCATAGCACATAACACACATATACACAGAGATTTTCCCATGGATCCCAAAATCGGGACTCACAACTTGATTTTTCATTATGTTCCTTTCAATGTTACAATACATATTTATACATGCCGAAGTATCCAATACTATGGATCGAAAACAATCGCGTCCAAAACCATGGACCGAAAACCATTGTCTCCAAAACCATGGACCGAAAACCATCGCATCCAAAACCATGTGCGAAAATCATGCACAAAACCATAGATAGGTCCACCCAACCTAACATAGGGTGCGGAAAACAAGATTTTCCGGGGCGCTTAACTGCACCCCTCAAACTCCCTGTGATCTCCCCGCTATGCAATCGACACCACGAATGGGGGGGGGGCTCCGCCCCCCCTTAACCCCCTAGTTAACTACATGGGCTAGTCGTGGAAAGAATATAACACAATCCAACAAATAAGAATCTTTGATCTCCATGGAATGCTAGCTCCAATGTACTCTTTTTGTTGATGATCACACGTGGGGTTGAATTCTTAAACATAGTATTTCTTCTTTCTACTCAACTCTTTTCCCCGTATATGATTAAGAAACTTCTCCATAACATAACTCTTCAAATCCTTGTTATTTGTGGGACATGCTGCATGCATTAATGTAAATATTCCATTTTTGCGTCCATTTGTTGTTTTCTCTCATCCATGATTTGTTTCTTTCACTCATTCTTTCATTGAAGATAACTTTAGGTCATCTACCTTCTCCCATTTTCTCGATTCTTTGAAGATACCTTATGAGACACACCATAGCAATTGCTTTGATGGAAGTGCCTCATGTTTCACTCAACACTATATCATAAGAAACCAAACTTTTTATTTTAAACTTACTCATGATCAAGCATTTTTGGATTTTCTCAATTTGCTTCCATTTTGAGACAGGAATACTGCTAGCTCTCAATTCGCACCCATATAATATCACTGGACAAACTAGGAGCCCAAAAAGCACTTTAATTGTTTTCCAATCCTATAACTCTACCTCTGTACATCTGTTTTGAAGAGTATATAGTGCTTTCCACCCTCCTAAAATTTTCTTCTTTCTGCAGTGCTCCAAATTGAGCTTGTTTTTTAAATCAATCTCAAGGTACTTTTATTCATTTAATTCTTCAATATTGTTGCCTTCAAAGAAGAACGTATGTTGACTTTACTTCTTTTTATTTGAGAAAATAATTATTTTGGTATTGATGGTATTGATTTGCATCCCCATTGCTTTAGAAAAATGCTCAAGGGCATATAGGTGCATCTGCAATCCCTAGGCCTATTTAGTACAAGGTCATCGACATATAAAAGAATTTTTATCACAAACTCCCCCAACCGAACACCATCCCCACCTTGCAGATTTAGCCACTCTTCCAATTTATCAATATATAAACCACAAAGGGTAGGGGATAAAGGGCAGCCTTGCTTGACTTCGATGTCACTTCTAAAGCTTTCTGAAATGACAACTGAGGTTCTGATTTTGAATTTTACCTCTTCATAAAGCCTATGGACAACAACTCTATAATGCAAAGGAATTTCAAGTTCTTCCATTCTACTCCACAACTTATCTCTAGGGATTGTGTCAAATGCCTTTTTGAAGTAAAAAAAACAACAAAATACTTCTTATTTTCCCTCCCAAACCTTTTCAATAATGTGTCTCAACATGATACCATGATCTACTATAGAATGTTTCGGCCTAAAACCTTCTTGCCCTTTTGTCCTCTTTTCTTTGACTTCCGCCCACTTACTAATTCTATTTTCCACCATGTTGCTAAAGAGATTTGCAAACAAAAGATTGATAATAATGGTTCTATAGTTAGAAGGATTATTAATGTCTCCACTTTTTAAAAGGGGTATTGCTAGACTAGTTGTTCATTCCCCACTTTAGATATTATGCTTGAAGTTCAACCAAGTCCTTTGCCTTTCCTATTTTCAACTTCTTAATTCTTGTCTCTACTTCTTGTAATGTGAAAAGCTTTGTGGTTTTGTTGATCCTGGGAGCAAGCTCTTCCTCTGATTTTTTCTCATAGAGTTGTCTTGCATAGTCAAACCATTGTTTGGATGTAATATTATTTTCAATTTGCTTCTTCCTTGGTTGAAGCTCCTACCAAAAATGCTTTGGTGACTCTTGCCTATATATAGTAACTCTTCTTGCACGAACGTTTTTTTTCTTTTTTAAAATCTGCTTATATAACTTTACATTCATCTTCTACTCGCCTACCTTTTTCAAGGTTGTCCTTGCCTTTTTGCATTCCTCATCAAACCAAGAATTTACATTCATATTTCCTATTTTTTGCTCTTTTGCACTTCTCAAGTGCACTCTGAATTATATTCACTAACTCATGACTATTGAGGCTTTAGAAACCACACTTCGCTTTCTGAATTGATCTCTCCAACATTGTTTTGAAAATAGTGCAATTTTCTTGTGTTAGAAGAATTTTGACCCTTGATATCAATTGCCAATAACATTGGGTTTTCCTCCTATGTTGGCTTTCTTCTAACCAAGATATATTTATATAAATTGGGTTATGGTCTGGTTTTAATTCCCACATATTCTCTCCAATCTTAACTTCATCTATCCTTTATATCAAGCTTTGTGAACAAATAATATAGTCAACATCACTTGCCCCATTGTATGTGTTGCAAGTGAACTTCCTAGACATTTTCCATTTATCTCGACCATTGCAGTTAATTAAGTTGAAAGCACCACACAATGTGAACAACTCCCCTCCAAAATGATTGCTAACTTTGTCATCTTTTGAACATCTCAACCAATGGGGATTCTCCTCTTCAATGAGCTAGATAGGATTGTGATACTCTTAACAACAAAAAATACTAGCCTGTTGATTTGATGTTCTAACACTAAAATCTCCCACTAAAATAACTTCTCCCTGCTAAGAATATACAACAATATCTTACTTTAAAGTTGCATATGGGTCTTTGCTATCTAGCCCTTTATTTTTGTAAGTTTTTGAGACTTGAGATGCAAAATAACATGTTGCAATTCTTATGTGGTTCTCACTCTCTGTTATTTTGAACCAAAAATATTGTTTATTTGTATATTCTTTCATAAAATATATGTGACAACCATCTTTTTCTTTCACTAAAACCAGTATTCCTCCATACTATTTGCCATTTTCTGTTGCCTCATTCCAAACTGCTAATTTCAAATAACCATCAAACATAAGAGTTTTACAACCATCATGTTCATGAGTTTCTATGTGACAAATTATGTCTCTACCTTCTGTAATAAGCCCTATCCCAGGTCCCCTCCTCCAAGGGTAACTTCTACATAGGTAGACCTGGGTAGGATTTGATTGCTACGTGGTTTGGAACACAAGACTCAAATTTGAGTCTTCACCCCTTTTCATCCATGTTGATCTTGTTGTTTTCCTCCCTATTATAGAATTAAGTGTTTTTTCTTTACTGCCAAATTGCTGCTCTGCTTTGTCATGAGACCCAAACATTGCAATAATTGCTTTTCCATTGTAAAACCATGCTCTTTTCCCTTCATTTCTTGTTACCCTAATTTTCTCCACTTCTTCTCTTCTCTCCTCTTATTGCTTGCTAGTTAGATCTTCATCTAAGAAGATGTGTGAGCCTTTCGAGAGTTTCTTTTTGCTTAAGAGATAGTGTTTGTCTTGCACACTTGCCATGATGACTTTTATGGGTTGAGGCCTCTCTTCACATATTTTTCCCACCCTTCTTGCTTGACAAATTTGCCCTCTCCAATGTAATTTCTCTTTTAAAAAGTCTCTTGTCAAATTGAGTATGCTTTCATTCTTTCCATAGTCACTTATTCCCCTTATAATAAAGTTTGTTTCCCTATCCTTTCTCCCTTTGTATTCTCTTTCCTGTGCTCTACAAGCACTTACATCTTCTTCTTTTTTCCTCTGTACTTTTGTAACCATTAGTGTTCTTAACTCTGGTTTTGATTTCTTTTGGAATGTTTGTCCTCTTGATCTCTTTTGCCTTTTTTTTTTCGAAATGACTACCTGCTGAGATATTTGTGTATCCACCTGAATTGTTTTAGAAATTATCACTACCTTGTTTGCTTCCATTGATTCTTTCATGGTTTTCCATGTTGTCTTCATATTTTCCCATTCTTGTTTTCATGTCTCTAAATCCTTTTGTAGCATTGTTACTTTCTCTTGTAGGATCCTATTACCTTCCATTAAAGATCGATTTGCAAGTGTAATCTCTGAAATTTTGCGGTCCCTTTCCTGTTCTTTGGCTTCCAAAATTTCCAGCCTTTCCCTCGTTCATCAGTTCTTGGACATAAAGACCTGATGACCAAGTAAGAGGTGTGGATGTGGGACTGTAAATGGTTTACTCTTCTTTATTTTTGCTGCTCTTATTTGTTTTCTTTTTTCCGGGACTGTTTTATACTTCTTTTTTGTTCCCATATAAAGCGAGCAAGTTTGCGTATTAAAATGCCCCGATATTGTTTTTCATTTACCCAAATCCACTTCCCTGTTTTGTTTGTTAAAGCAATTTTGACTTGGCCTAAGTGATTTGTTTCCACAAAATCTGAGATTTCCTTGCCATTGTTTTCCATTTTGGGATGAGGCTACTTGTAAAACTCTAAACCAAAATTCTACTGTCATTGTCCAAACCTGAAAATTTGAGGAAGCGGTTTTCGAGCCCTTTACTCCACTAAGCCCACACATTCGACAAATAGAAATATAATTTTCCACAGTTTTCTTAGATGTTGCATGCTTCGCAAACACTTTTAACACTTTTACTTACTCCATAGTTTTTTGTGAGATTACTTTATGTTTTATTAAAAGATAATCTCATCATCTAACTTCTGCCCTTACTACGCATTCCAGATCAATTTTGCGATTTTAACCGCTCAAGAACAATATCTACTAATAGAATGAAGAAACAAGAGGAATGAGAATGGGGAAAAACCTTATGGAATGTAGAACAATGCTCCTGCCATGGACTTGAACTCGCTCGGGTCGCCCTCAAGGAAAATGGTCGAAGTTGAAGAAACCTTTCAAGAAAGGCTAATGCAAGTAAGGGAGGTTGTTGATGCAGGCAAGGGTATCACAGTCCAATCGTTGCTGGAGAAGTGAAAAAACTAAAGTTTAACCCTGTGTAGCACGCCTGAAGCCTATGCAGGCAAGGGTATCTCATTCCAATAACTGCTAAAGAAGTGAACAAACTGTATCGCAGCGCAATCGTTGTGTATGTATGTTGTCCACTGTGCGCGACCACTGTGTGTATAGGGTGTATAAGTGACACTGGAAAAATTCAATTCTTTCAAAGTAAAATTCTTACCAAATCCAATCTTGCTATTGGTTGGTTGTTTCTGGCTACATAAGTTGCAACACTAGACAAAGTAATTAACACGGTGTGCCATGGAAGGCCAAAAGAAATGTAGCTACAAATGTAGGAGTATTTTATAAAGACCATAAACTATACTAATAGTTTGTTTGTTTGTTTGTTTGTTTGTTTGTTTTTTTTTTTTGTTTGTTTTTTTTGTTTGTTTGTTTTTTTGTTTGTTTGTTTTTTTGTTTTTTTGTTTTTTTTTTTTGTTTTTTGTTTTTTTTTTCAAATAAAGAGTTGGTTATTATCCCTATTCTATTTTTCATAATAAGAATTGAGGTCAAGTAATCAAGTACATAAACTCTAAGCAAGCAATAACGCTTTCTTTTAATAAGAATCATTTTTATTTATTAACTTGGATATTCTTAAAATAAATTTTACTTATTGTAAATTTTGTATTTTCATTAATAAGTGTGCCTTTTACGTGGCCCATTACAGGTATCTAGTTGCAATTAAACATGAAGGTGGTTTAATGATGAGATATACACATTGTTGTGTTATTCATTTTTGAGTTAGACTACGAGCTCAAAAGAGACATGAAATTGCAATTTCTAGTGGTACAGGCTGTCATACAGAACTGCATCTGCATTTTGAAGTAAGGAGAAATGGTGAAGCATTAGACCCACTGAAATGGGTAAATCTATTAACTTTGACAGGCTTCAAATATTTTTGGTTTTATTGTTTGGTAATGACATGTTCTTATAATTTTGATTTTAATCCCATTCATTGTGTATTTAGCTCTTCATATGACCTTAGAACAAATTTTCAACATTTTGTTGTTCCATTTACAATGTTTTTAACTAGAGAAATAGTCTTTAACTTGTGGGGACTGGATAAAGAGTGGTGAAGCACATTTTGCTGCTTATTTCCCCATATTTTTTTATATTCACAATATATATTATGACTCTCGGGTGAACGCATCTAAGCATTCTAATTTTGTTACATGATAATGATATGACGATGCATCTTATAGTTGTGCCTTTTCTAAAGAAAATAATGTGTTTAAGCTTATCTATTTTACTCTATCCGTTAAAGAAATATGTATTCTTAATGCACGAGAGGGAAAGATTATCAAAGGTCAATGCAATTCTATCATAAAGTGGTTTCGTTGACCAAAGTTTAAATATTTTAGATAATGAAACTATGTTCATGGACATCGATTCATGATGTGAGCCACCTTGATTTGAATCTTGTAGTTCAAGTGAACTAGGATCTCATTATGCTTGATTTGAGAGATTGATAGTGCACTTTGTTGTTTATGAATTGTTACCTTATGGAATTTATCCTTTTGTCATTCATTGAATATAAACTTGTGTTAAAGTAGAGCAGACAAATCCAACATTTATGTATTGAAAGAAGATAAGGCTATTCCTTTCTCTCACCATGTTGTTTCAGTGAGCACTACAAGGAAAATACCTTCTAGCAAAGGTTATAACAAAGGTTTTTAGTGTTATCAAGTTGGCAAAATTTGTCAAAAAACCTCCAATACAACATTTGTTTTTGGTAGCAGATGTTTTAGCAAAGCTAATAATGGAACTTCATCGCATCTAAATAAATTTGGGTGGTCAGAGATTTTAGAGGATGTTTTCTTAGCGATGCACTTACTAGACAAATCGCACTAGTGCGCTACTAATATAAAAGCATTGGTGTTATAAATTTAAATAAAAGCATTGGGTCTGGAAATAAATGTTTGGAGCACCAGTGCATTAACTTTAAAAAGGCACTAATGCTTTAATAATAAAAATGTATAGTCTCGTACAATCTATGATACCATGCACCGGGGCGTTGAATGCAAACAACAACGGTGCCTGAAAAGTATACCGCTCCGGTGCTTATGTCTTCTAAAAACGCCCAAGGAAGTACTTTTTAGGAAGGGCACCAGAGCACGTAAAAAAATATTGCAGCCCCAGTGCATTTATCTTCCCCAATGCATTGGGTAGTTATGCGTGACAATGCATCGATGTTGATGAGTTGTATAAACAACATTGGTGCTTGAAAAGTATAACACCCCGACGCTTATGTGCTTGCAAAAGCCCTAGTGTTGTACTTTTCACAAAATGTATTGGGTTAGACAAAAAAAATCTTGTAGTACTGGTGCTTTTACGTAATATAACTTACTGCTGCATTGAAAGCGAATTTCACAGGTGCATGAAATGTATATCTTCCCGGTGCATATTTATTTTACAAACGCACCAGGATTTTGTATGTACGAATGCATTAGGATACCATTTTTTATTATTTTAAATATCATTGTTGAAAAACTCGTATTCGGAGCAATGCCGATTAATATGTTGTCCTAATATCCATTTTCTTTTTTCTTAGAAACATCGACCTTTAACAGTGCAATTATTATGATTTTTTAAATTTGTTATTCATAAAAAAATTGACATATATCTTATAACAATATCCATATAAATTAAATTTTTATTAGTGCATTTGTATATGATGTTTGATTAACTTGTTATATCATTAGATTTCACATCCCTTCAATATATTATTTAATCATCCATATATTTAATCAGTGGTGTAACATTTCACATTGACATTGGACAACGCAGTAGAACAAATTAAAATGTATTTTATTTTATATGAATAAGGGGCTCTTTGTCATACAAAATGGGATAGTTATTAGTAACACTTTGTCTTTCAATTGGGACATTATGTCCATTACATTAAACAAAATGTCTAATCTTCATAGACTATCATTTCAAAAAATACAACAACTTGCATTGATATCCAAATAGATCATCATTATTCGTTGGAAATGTTGTGAGTGCTCGAGTTACCTCCATGACGGGTTATTTGGACAAATGATTTTTTGATTGCGTCGTTTGTTTTCACCTTCTTCAAGTTCCATCTACAAACATAAAAATAAATTGTAATGAGTGTATCTACATTGGTGAGAATATTTAAAATTGAAATAAATAATATACATCAATTTAAATGGAAGAGAAATGTACTGTAGCAAGAATTGAGTCTTGAATTATACACATTCTTTAAAAACCAGATCTCATGTCTTCTTTCAACAACTTTTCTGTTGGCACAATTCCATACTTTGTTTCCTACCATTTCCATACTCCATAATAAATCATAGATTTAATATAAACGATTTTCTTGTTCTATTAATTATAAACTTAGAGAAGTAAAACAACATAGATATTTACAAATTCCACAATTAATTTTTGATATGCCAACATATACTCACAACCCATATTTAACCCAATGTCAATCAATTTCGATGATTCTTCTTTGAATGTTAGCATCTATTTGAAGACATTCAAGGATGGTTGTTGTAAAACAACTTAAAATATACAAAAATGAAATATTAAGTTGGTATAAGTAAATATTAATACTTACTCACAAACTTTGATATCAAAGTTTTTCTTCCTTATCGTCATGCTTTATGTCTTGAATGGGTTCCATTTTGCTTTCTTTTCTGCAGGAAAATACTTGAAAATTATTATTTAATGCTAAATTATTTGTTTATATGTACCTAATAGAAAAAATCAATGATTACATACATTTGAAGCACGTTGTTGTTGAGATGGCTTCTCTTGTGATGCAATTATGTCAATTTTTTTGACCATCTCCTTGTACACTTCTTTTTTACATTCGTATTGGCATGTTTAAGATATCATCTCGTTGATCCTTTGGGATTTTCATAATCTTCCTGAAAAAGTAATAAACTATTTTCATATTGACATATGAAAACTAAATATAACAAAATTAATATTAATAAATGAATGCTTGGTAGTAATATATACATATAATTCTAGAATAACATTTTAATTAATAATATTACTTTTTGAAATTTTGTTGTTGTTGTTGTTGTATGTTTCTGATATTGCAAGTTTGTCAAGTCTCACTGACCATTGCTCTGAAAACACTTATTATAGTTTAAATATAACTTGGTCTCGGGATCATTGGGTTGAATTCTATATTGTAAGTGGAAAGTACATCTATATGTTTGTTCCCCTCTCATTAACTTCCAACACCACTCTACATGAGCTAAGGACCAATTCATCGTCATTTATACGTTCTACAATTTTTATTTTCTTAGAACGACATTCTTTTCCTTCGTTGTTGGTCCTTGTAGAACATTAAACATGTGTGAATTAATAGATTGCTTGAAACATGTTATCTAACATTCTTAAGTATATTATCAATGAAAATAAAATAAAATTGAATAGTATTTTTTCATTCACCCGATTCATCATTTTGCACTTAGATCAGCAATAATTGTATCGAGCTTCATCATTTTTTGGTTTTGCCTAACAAACACTAACGAATACATATTAGTTAAACTTACTTATAGTTCAAACATATTAATTTTGCAAAGAATTTACAAAGAAATTGTCTTTTCTGTTTTTTGGATGTGTTATGATTGTGCCAATCAATATTTTTGTTACTTGACCACTTCTTAGAATTTTTTTTTATTATCAATGTACAATATGTACCATTCAATACAAAAGCCATTAAATATATTTTAGAAAGAAACCACATAATTTTTAGCTAAAGAGAGGTCTAGTAACCGATATGCTTATGTGCATAAATGCACCGATGCGTTTAATTTAGTAAATGCACACACAACGATTTTTTTTTAAATAACTTTAAATTATGATAATGTGATATGTATTGATAAAATCACCACGCCAAATATCGATATATATATATATATATATATGTGTGTGTGTGTGTGTGTGTGTGTGTGTGTGTGTGTGTGTGTGGATGTATTACAATTGCTTTGCTCAACTGAGCTCACCCTGCAAGTGCATAACCTATCTCTCTCTGCTCACTTAAGGCCTTTGACCCAGACTTAGTCAAATTTTGCCTCAGCTTGAGCTCTTATTTCCTTGCCTTGTTCCTTGAGGAATCAACCCCTATTATTTAGGAAATTCCTCTAATTGAATTGTGCAATTCCTTAGGCTAATCATCTAACTACATGCAATACTTGTACACTCAAGAATAGCCTACAACTGATGTTACACTGCCTTGGAATATCCATCTCAACTCAATAACTCAAATCCTCTACATGCACTAGTTATTTTGGGTTGATTGATTAATTAACTGGATGATCACTATGTTTGACTGAAGGCCTATTGCTTAACGGACCTTCCACTAGTTCCTACTAAAGTTGGAACTAGTTTAACTAAAAACAACCTAAGATAACTGACCTTAATTACTACAAATTAGCAATCACTAATGTTGAATTAAACTCTAACTCCTCCAACTCGAATTTACTAGGTAAACTGGGTGACACGAGCCATGTCACACAATTTAACATCATCCAAGTTGTCTGCTGAGGTGGAAATTTAAATTTTCTCAATTTAATCAAGGACAAACCAAATTGAGATTTTTTTGCTGCATTTTCAATACTCCCTCTCAGTAAGAAAGGGATTATCAACCACCCCTATCCTACACCCGTGGAACTCGAACTTCCCTCTTGATAAGGCCTTTGCCAAAATGTCAAGGACTTATATAGGAACACAACATAGTATTGATACAAATACAAACACCGAGATGCAACAAAAATAAAACTTCATTTCATTAATATCAAAGAACTAAAATATGCTTACATACAGAATTGAAATAAACTAGCTCGGGCAATGGTAGCTTATATCTAAGAAGATATGTGGCAGCTATATGCCTATGAACTGTGTTACAATGAGTCTTAGTGGCCTTTTTATCATTGAGAAACAATGAGAAACCCTAAACATCCAAAAACCTAACCCTAGGAGATGAAGCGCCAAAAGCTTGTGGGCCCCATTGGGGTAAATTTGAACATCAACTTCCCAAGCTTGTAACTTTTCCATACGATCTTCATTTGGCTATCATAATACCTCGTTTCGAAGATTTCGAAGAGAAGCCTAAAAAAAACATATAAGTTATATTAACACTTTTCATGACTCTCTATTTTCCCTAAAAACATCTTTTAGTCCTTCACAACGACTCTGGAAGTTTAGGACTCGAAAAAACTGCCAAAAATAGTAATTTGTGCTACAATTAAATAAACTGAAAATAAACAACGGTGGGGATCCAAGTGGAATAGGCGAGTGGCCACTAATATCCACCTGGATCATTCCTCCCCCCTTAGGAAGCAATGCTCCCCATTGCATTGAGTGGCACTATGAGATGGGGAAACTTCTGCTGAACTTGGTCCCTAATGAGCCACTTGCTTTGGTGTAGGAGTTGGCCAACTTTGAAAACCCGATATAATTAGATCTTCTTTTGGCGAGTGTTCTTGATCTACGTGTCCAGCATTCGATCAAATGTGGACTATTCCATGCAGCCTCGGTTTAGCTCTATTGGTGTGAATTGTTCTGCAATGTCTGAGTGTCCAGTAATGTTGGAGAGTATGGCCAAAGGGAGTCCAAATTGAACATTGGGTTCAGGCCAAGGAATGGGGGAATATTGATCGCAAAAGCATTGTCTCACACAACCTTAATGATGGTGTAAGGCCCATACCGGAGCAGGCGAAGCTTGCAGTGGGCCCCAACGCGACTCTCCTTCTACAAATGTAACCAAACTTTTTCACCCACCTAGAACTTGTGTGGCACCCGATATTATCATGACGCTACTTGTACTTAGCATTGGCTTCATCCACTATGTCATGGACCTACTAGCAGATGTGTTGAATGCGCCCAATGAAACTATTAGCCCTATTAGCTTCGGCCTGGACATGAGCCGAATCTACCTTAGTAGCTGCAAATGGTATGTCCACATCAATGGGACATAGTGGTTGAAATCCCAATCCCACTTGAAAGTGGTTGTGACCATTTGACATATGGAGAGCTCTATTCTAACTTTGTTGGACATAAGGAAGGATTTCATCCCATGTGCATGGAATATTTGAGTTGTACATGTGCAGAATGCGCACGATCATCGACATCTATTAGGCCATCATTTTGGGGGTGGAAGGTCATGGACTTAGTGAGCTTGGTATCCAGCATCGACGAGAGGCTTGACAAAAATGTACTCAGGAACCTATTGTCCTTATTTCAGATAATGGACAGTGGGATCCCAAAGTTTACCCACACTCATTCAAAGAAGAGCTTAGTAGTGGCTTCTGTTGTGATACTTTTCTTCCAGGCTACTAGAATGGCCATCTTGGAGAATATGTTGACAACCATGAAAACACACTCGTTGCCATGCTTAGTAGAAGGAAGGCTTGGCATATAATCCATGGAGATGGATTCCCAAGGCCGACTAGGAGTAGGAAAATGAGTATATAGGCCTTGCTTCTTGATGGTCAGTTTTGCAATGGCACAAGCAATGGAAGATTTGATGTACTTTCCAACATCTTCTCAAAGCTTCGACCAGTAAAAATACTTTTTTAGTACTGCCACTATTTTCTCTACTCCGAAATTTTGAACGACCTAACTGTAGTGTGCCTCCCAAATCATCTTGGCATGCTCACTTGAAGGAACACAAAGTTGTCCCAGGTGGCATAACAATGCACCCTATAGGTGAAAATAAGGAACTTGCTTGCCTTCCAGGAGCATCTGGTATGTGTTGTCGAATTTTGGATTGTTCTTGTAAAGATGCAGCCACACCGAAGTCTTGTGTGCACAAAGGTCAATCACAATGGTTACCGCCATGACCGACGGTCAACTAAGGCAGTTTGAGTGCCTTCATGAGATACAGAAACTTTTGCTGAATTTGGTCCCTGATGAGCCACTTGCCTTGGTGCAGGTGTTCGCCAACTTTGAAAACCAATACAGTTAGATCTTATATTAGCAAGTGTTCTTGATCTGCGTGTCCATGATTTGATCAATTGTGGCATGTTCCATGCAGCCTAGGTTTAACTCAGTTCGTGTGAATTGTTTTGCAATGTCTGATGTATCCAATAATGTTGGAAAATATGGCTGAAGGTAGTCCACATTAAACACTAGGTTCAAGCCAAGGAATGGGGGAATATTGAGCTCAAAAGCATTGTCTCCCACAACCTTAATGATGGTGTAAGGCCCATACTGGAGCAGGCTAAGCTTGCAATGGGGCCCAACGAGACGCTCCTTCTACAAATGTAACCAAACTTTTTCGCCCACCTAGAACTTGTGTAGTTCCTGATGTTGTCATGATGCTACTTGTACTTAGCATTGGCTTTATCCACTATGTCATGGACCTGCTGGTGGATGTGTTGAATGCGCTAAATGAAGTTGTTAGGCTTGTTAGCTTTGGCCCGGACATGAGCCGAATCTACCTTAGTAACTGCAAATGGTATGACCACATTAATGGGACATAGTGGATGGAATCACAATCCCACTTGAAAGGGGTTGTGGCCATTTGACATATGGAGAGCTTTGTTGTAACTTTGTTGGACATAAGGGAGGATTTCATCCCATGTTCATGGATGATTCGAGTTGTACATGTGCAAAATGTGCATGATCATCCTATTGACGACCTCTGTTTGGCCTTCAGTTTGGGGGTGGAAGGTCGTGGACTTAGTGAGCTTGGTATCCAGCGTGAACGAGAGGCTCAACCAAAATGTACTCAGCAACGTGTTGTCCTTATCTGAGATAATGGAGTGTGGGATCCCAAAGTGTACCCACACTCGTTCAAAGAAGAGCTTAGTAGTGGCTTTTGCTATGATACTTTTCTTCCAGATTGTCAGAATGGCCTCTTAGAGAATCTATTGACGACCATGAAAACGTAGTCGTTGCCATGCTTAGTAGAAGGAAGGCTTGGCATATAATCCATTGAGATGGATTCCCAAGGCCGATTAGGAGTAGGAAAATGAATGTATAGCCTCGGTTCTTGATGGTCGATTTCGCAATGGCATAAGCAATGCAATATTTGATGTTATTTCCAACATCCTCTCGAAGGTTCAGGCAATAAAAATACTTTTGTAGCACTACCACTATTTTCTCTACTCTGAAATGTCCAACGACCTGACTATAATGTGCCTCCCAAATCATCTTGGCATGGCCAGTTGAAGGAACACAAAGGTGTCCTAGGTGGCATAAAAATGCACCCTAGAGGTGAAAATCAGGAACTTGCTTGCCTTCCAGGAGCATCTGGTATGTGTTCTCGAATTTTGGATCGATCTTGTAAATATGCGGCCACACCGAAGTCTCATGTGTAGAAGAGTTGAGCACAGTGGTCAGCGCCATGACCGACGGTCGACTGAGGAAGTTTGCAACATCATTGGTGATGTTTTTCTTGTACTTAATGTTCAAATGGAACTGTTGTAGGTATGTGGACCATTTATGATGGCGATCATTCTGCAACTTTCCTTCTGTTTGTATGAACTGCAGGGGTCAGAGGTCTGTGTGGATGATCGTTTCCTTCCCCATAATGTAATGATTCTAGTGTCGACAGGCCTTCACAATGGAATACATCACTTTGTCATAGGTGGGATACTTTTTGACTTTGTTTGAAAGTGTCTCATTCTGATATGCCATTGGATGCCCCTGTTGAGTAAGAACAACACCAATAGCATAATCGGAGGCATCTGTCTCAAGTTCAAACGATTGTTACAGGTTTGGTTATGTGAGCACTCATATAGAGCATAACCAATGCTTCAACTCAACGAATGCCTTTTGTTGGGATTCATACCAAAACAATATTACTTTCACTCCACCCTTAATGACTTGACTCAAAGTGATATGAGAGAAACCTAACACAATTTTGCGGTAGAAATTGGTAAGACCCAAAAAGTTCGGAGCTTTGTTAGAGTGGTTGAGGCTGGCCAATCCTCAATAACTTGTATCTTGGTCGGGTCCACATGCACACCCCTCTCATCAATGATGTGCCCCAAATATTGAACATGGGACATACCAAAAGTGAATTTCTCTAGATTGGGACACAATTTATGTTGTCATGGGGTTTGGAGGACCTGTCGAATATGGTGGAGGTCCTCCTCCCAATTTTGAATGAAGATTAGGATATCATCCAAATACACTACGGTGAATGATCTGGTGAAGGATCAAAAGATGTCATCCATTAGCCACATGAAAGTTGCAAGGGAATTCATTAACTTGAAAGGCATGGACAACCATTTGAAAAGGCCCTCCTTGGATTTGAAGCCAGTCTTCCACACGTAAGAGTGTTCGATTAGCACCTAGTGATAACCAAATTTCAAGTCAATCTTGCTAAAATATTTGGCCCCCTTGAGTTGGTCCATAAGGTCCTCAATCCGTGGGATTGGATACTTATTCTCGACAATGATCTTATTCAACTCCTAATTATCAATACAGAGTCTCAAGGTCCCATCCTTCTTTGTACCAATACAACCAGGCTCCCACATGGTGATGAACTTGGTTTTATGTTCCCTTTTTGCAACAACTCCTAAATATGCCTCTTGATTTCATCATTCTCCAAAATAGAGCGTCGATAGATCGACTTGATGGGTAGTTGTGTGCTTGGAGTCTGATCGATGGAGTGCTTGACATGGCAGTGTAGGGGTACCCCTATGGGTGAGGTGAAGATATCCCTGTACTCCTAAATGACCTTGTCCATCTATTGTTGTCATGCGAAGGAGCCTTGACAAGAGGCCTCAGATGTGGCCACAACCTTATTCTTTCCTTAAGGGCGAATCATAAGCAAGACAAATTTCTTGGTCTGGGAAATGATCTTGCTGCATTTCTTCGCAGAGATCAAAGAGATGGAGGTAGGCGGTGCTACCTTTGTTATCTTGTATAACTTATTACTCAAAGAAATAATAAAAGTGCGAGGCCTAGAATCATACACAACATGATGCTTCAACGAATATGGTTGGCCTAATAATACATCAAAAACCTCAAGAGGAGAAATGTCACACAATACCTCATTTGTGAAGGGCTTGATGTTGTAGGGAAGGCGACACTTTTGCTTGACGCGAAGATCTCGTCCTTGGTGAAGCCACCAGATGGCGCACGACTGTGGGTGTGGTTTGGTTGGTAGGCCCAACCGCTTCATGACCTCTACTGAAATGAGGTTCTTTTGGCATATCCTGTCAAAAATGAACTGCAATGGAGAACCCTTCAACCACATTTGTGAGTGGAAGAGTCGCTTCCCCTCCTCTGGATCTTCGAGCTCAATATTTTGGAGCTTGGTGGTGGAAATAATGGCACTGGGATCCACATCAATAATTTGCTTCCCTTTGTTGTTCCCCTTTTTAGGTTTTGAATCAGAGACGGAACATGCATATAATTCATAAGCTTTCATTTCGGCCACCAGTGACTGCTTGGCTCAACACTCACTTGTGTTGTGATGGGGATATCATGGAACTCATACCATTTCCATGTGTCCTTTGTCTTTGTGGTGTTGTTCTTTGATTGTGGCTTTGACGGGTTTTCCTGGGTCGCTTCGCCTTGGCTCTGTCCTTTGTTTTGCAGCTTGGGGGTGCCTTTCCCTTACCTTAGATTCACAAATCCAAAGTCTCACTTCTTTTGTTTAATTTTTTGTGTGATCTTTACAATGTATCGATAGGCATTGCCAAGAGAGGATATGTCTAGGAACTCCATCTCGCCATGGATGTACTTGTGTAGACAGTCGCAGTAATTGAGTACCAAATGTTGCCCATAATCCTTGATACCCAACTTCATGTGAAGGGTATGAAGAATATTTGTGAACTTCAACACGCTTGATCCCTTCCCTGCAGCAACGTTGTTCACTTTATGAATTTATCTTCATAGCTCCCAACAAGGTAATATTATTCCTTAATGGCATCACAGAAAGAATTCCAAGTGGGTGTGGCTAAAAACTGTGAGGATTCCCTCTCGTCCTTCTATTCACAGTAGGCTTCCCACTAGTCCTTGAGACGGGCAGGCGACTTTGAGGAGTGAAAGAATAATATGTTCCTGATTGGAAAAGTCATGAACCGAAAAATATCCTTCCAATAGATTTAACCATCTATCTATGGTTTCTGGATCTATATAGCCTTCAAATATGGGAATTTCAAAGTTACTTGTACCTTAAAGGGAGTGGCACCTGGAGAGTAGTTGTTGCATGAAGATGCCCGTGGGTAGCCGCCAAAGGATCTGGGTAAAGTTATCCATCATCGCATTTCTCTATTGCTCGAGGGCTTCCTCAAGCAATATTTTGAAAGGATCTACTACTCCCTTGTCTTTCTTTTCTTCTGCCATGAGAGAACATCGGGGTTTGCAAGACTGGTCTTGCAAAGGTTCAACAAATTCGAGCGCTAACTCCTTATACCCTGACCTCGTTAGGGACATGTAAAGAAAAACAGAGAAAGAGAAGGCCACTTTGATACCACTAATCCAGACATACAGGAACGTAACATAATACATATACAAACATAAACACCGAAAAACAGTAGAAATAAAACTTCATTTCATTAATATCAAAGAACTAAAATATACTTACATACATAATGGAAATAAATTAGCTTGGGTGATGGTAACATATATTTGAGAAGAGATGTGGCAGCTGCATGCCTCTGAATTGTGTTACAATGAGGCTCGGTGGCCTTTTTATCATTGAGAAACAATGAGAAACCATAAACATCCAAAAACCTAACACTAGGAGATGAAGCGCCAAAAGCTTGTGGGCGCCATTGGGGTAAGTTGGAACATCAACATCCCTGGGTCATAAATTTTCCATACGATCTTAGTTTGGCTATCATAATACCTCTCCGTTTTCCCTAAAAGCGTCTTTTAGTCCCTCAAAATGGCTCTGGAAGTTTAGGACCCAAAAAACTACCAAAAATAGTAAGTTGTGCTACAATCAAGGAAACTGTAATAAACAACGATGGGGGTCCAAGTGGAATAGGTGGGTGGCCACCAATATCCACCTTGATCAATCTTATTCCTTTGTTAGAATGTACTGCAACAACATTATTTTCCTTTGTACATAGTCTCGTAGATGGTGATATCAAATATCTATATTCTTGGATTGATCCTGAAAAACGATATTTTCATAGAGCTTGATGCAACTTTGATTATCACAGTATATCACAATTGGATCCATCATTTGATCAAGCAATCCAATAAGTATCTTTCTCATCTAGGTCGCCTCACACAGATCTTGAATAGCGATTTGTTACAGTTGTGATGACAAATACACAAAGGGTCATAAGTGTGTTGAGAATAAATTATTCTGCATAGATTGTGAAGATGAGGAAGAGAAGGAACAATGTACATCAAAAGAAGTGGAAATACACCAGGAACCAACCCCAAAGAAAGAAGAAATCAATATGACCATATCTTGTAATGCATTGGTAGGAATTACCACTCCTCAAACTCTCACGATAGAAGGATATATCAAGAAAAAAAAGGTAATAGTTTTGATGGATTCTAGTAGTACCCATAATTTTATTCATTGTAAGATAGCTAAGGAATTGAATTGCTTTCTATATTTAGTACCAGAGTGTCAAGTGATGGTTGTAAATGGAGGAAATATAAATTTCTTAGGGAAGTGTCATAATATCAATATAACCATGGGGAAATATGTATTAAATAGTCTAATGTTTTCCATTCCAATGGGTGGTGTTGATATTGTATTAAGAGTCCAATGGTTACAATTGTTGGGGACGATAACTTTTAATTTTCAATAACTTTTCTTGAAATTTTCCTCGAAAGGAAACGAAATTGAATTAAGGGGCATTGCAGGGAAACTAGGGAGGATAATCAACTCTAATGACATGACAAAGCTTTTGAAGAAAGAACAACGAGGCATAATTGGACAATTATCTCATTAGATGTTCAAACATCGAAATCATCCATTTCCCTGGATCTCTAAATAATATTGGACAATCATTGAAAGGTATTTGAGACTCCCAAAGGCCTCCCACCTTTTCATGATCGTGATCACGCTATTCACTTGATTCCAGGAAGCATTCCTACAAACATCAGGCCTTACATATATCCCTAGAACCAAAAGAGTGAAATTGAACAGAAATGCTAGAGGCCAGTACAATTCAACCTAGCCAAATCTCTTTCTCTGCTCTAGTAGTATTGGCGCATAAGAAGTATGGATCACGGTGTGGGTGTCCGGATTATAGGGAGCTCAACAATCTCAATATTAAAGATAACTTTCCCATTCTTGTAATTGATGAGTTGTTGGATGAATTACATGAAAATTTACTTCGCCAAGTTATATCTTCATTTAGTATATCATCATATTAAAATGAATACTGAAGACATTTCGAAAATAGCATTCAGAACTCATGAAGGTCATTATGAATTTTCGATCATGCATTTTGTCCTTACTAATGCACCTTCCACATTTCAAGGTTTGATGAATTCAATTTTCAAACCTTCCTTAGAAATTTTGTGTTAGTATCCTTTGATGCTATACTAGTCTACAATAAGTCTTGGAAAGATCATATTCAACATGTTGACAAGGTGCTCAAACTATTCGAGGATAAACAACTATATGCAAAAACTTCCATATGTTTCTTTGGAGTACACGAGGTGGAATATTTGGGTCGTATTGTATCTCATGAAGGTGTTAAGGTAGACCCTAAAAAAATTAAATCCATTAAGGAATGGAAAATCCCCACAACCCTAAAGCATCTTCAAGAATTTCTTGGGTTGACAGGGTACTATCTCAAGTTTGTTGAGAATTATGGGAGAATAAAAATGTCTCTAACAACATTGCTGAAGAAAGATGCATTTTATTGGACTCCAGAAGCAACTAAGACATTTGAACATCTTAAAGAGACAATGTGACAAACACTAGTCTTAGCTACACCAAACTTCACAAAAACCTTTATTATGGAATGTGATGCTTTAGGAAATGAAATTGGTGTTGTTTTAATGCAAGAATGAAGACCGTCGTCCAATTAATGGAAAGTATTTACACAAACCTATTTATGAGAATCAAATTTTGGAGATACTACATGCATTAAAGCAATGGCACCCTTACCTAATGGGGAGACACTTCAAGTTAAAAACAAATCATGATAGTCTTAAATACTTTTTGGAACAAAGACTATCTTCAGAAGAGCAACAAAAATGGGTCACAAAGATGTTGGGTTATGACTTTAAAATCATCTAAAAAAAGGGAAGCAAAATATTACTACAGATGCACTCAAAAAATGATGAGGATATGGAAGCATTGCTCTATGCCATTTCTATTGTCCAAATTGATTGGATAACTCAAGCAAGGAATGAATGGAAGAATGACGAACATGCATGGGCACTCATTCAAGAGTTGCAGCAAGATCCCAATACATTTACGTGGAAAAATATTCATTAAGGTACAAAGTTTGTTTACATCTATGTAAGAATTCTCAACTCAAACAAAAGAATCTTTTAGAATTGCACACCTCCCCCTTAGGAGGGCACTTGGGATTTTTAAAAACTTACCACATGGTCAAGAAGGATTTTTTTGGGATGGACTTAAATATATTACTAATAGGTTTGTGGAAAAATGTTTGGTTTGCCAACAAAATAAAGTTGAGAAAATTAAGACACCAGGTATGCTACAACCTTTAGCCTTTCCAAGTCAGCATTGGGAGGAGGTCTCAATGGATTTTATCACAAGTTTATTGAAGTTACAAGTAATGAGTTCCATAATGGTGGTAGTTGATAGACTTACCAAGTATGCACACTTTTGTGCATTATCTCATCCTTTTAAAGTCAGTGAAATTGTTATTGCATTTATGGAAACAATTCAAAAGATACATGGAAACCCAAAATATTGTAAGTGACAGAGATCAGATTTTCATTGGAAAATTTTGGATGGAATTATTTTCTTGTATTGGTACTCAATTAGCTCATAGTTTATCTTATCATCCTCAATCTGACGGGAAAATTGAGATAGTGAACAAATGTTTGGAAGGATATCTTCGTTGCTTAATATCTAATAACACACACACAATGGGTCAATGGTTACCTTTGGCTAAATGGTTGTATAACACTTCTTTCCATATTGCAGCAAAAATGACCCCATTTATGACACTTTATGGATATCATCCACCATCCATCACATCATCTTTAAGAGAAAAATATTTGGTTCAAGCATTGGAGGATCACATCAAGCATCAACAACAAGTTCTCCAACTCTTAACGGATAGCCTCACTCTGGCGTAGAATCGAATGAAACAACAAAGAGATCAACAACCTAATGAAATAAGCTTGAATATAGGTGACTATGTATTTTACAGTTAAAACCATACAAACATATGTCCCTCAAGCAAGCTAAGAAGGATAATAGATTATCACCCAAGTACTATGGTCCTTACATGGTGTTGCAAAATATTGGAACTATGCCATACAAATTGGAGTTGCTTGCATCTTCTTGTTATGCAAATAGCTCACAAAATAGAAGAAAATATAGAGCAACGACTTCAAAATTAGCCTCTTCAGGGGGGAAACCTCCCTTACATTACACAAATGAACAATTCTTCTATGGGGCACAATAACAATAGTGGGATTCTATGGGGCACAATAATAACAATATGGGGACAACATGGGCACGTCAATAACAATAAGGGGCTATAATGACAATAATAATAAGGGAATACACTAGTATTTTAGGGACCTAACATGCCACTCTCCTTCAGAAAAGTCTTGTCCTCAACGCTTGAGTAGTTTTGGATGCCTCTGTATAAAATTCTCATCTTCAGCAAGTAAGTTCTTCCACTTGATGAGATACTCTGAAATTGACTAATTTCGTAGTTGTCGAGTTCTTGTTTCTGTGACTGCTTCATTTTCCAATATGATTTTTCCTTCCTCGTCAAGTTTTGGCAATATTGTTTGAATTAGGAGCTTGTCATCTATAACCTTCTTTAAGCATGAAACATGGAAAACTTGGTGCACTTTCCAGAGAAATTTATGGTTCTTCCTTTTGCAACCATCACTTGACACTATTATGCTGGATATAGGAAGCAATTCAATTCCTTCTCTATTTTACAATGAATAAAATTATGGGTACCGCCTGAATAAATCAACACTATATATATATAGACATCTTTCGAATTAATCACATAATCGGAAATTGGTCGACATTTCAAACCAACTAATGTGGTCCATCTTGAGGACAAGGTGAAGAATCAATCGATCTTTTCATCCATGCTATTTATTTCTTAAGATCGATTGATTCTTCATCTTGTCCTAAGGATGGACCACATTAGTTGGCTCGAAATGTCGACCAAATCCCTGATTATGTGATTAATCTGAAAGACATCTATATACATTATGGATCACAAAAGTCTTAGATCAATAAACACTATTACCTTTTTCTTCTTGATATGTCCTTTTATATTGATAGTTTGACGAGTGGTTATTTCAGCCAATGGATTACAAGATATGGTCGGATTCATTTCTTCTTTCTCTAGGCTTTGTTCCTGGTGTGTATCCTCTTGTTCTGATGTTTCTTGTTCCTATTCACAATATATGTAAAATATTTTTTTCTCAGCACACTTATGACCTTTGGTGTATTTGCTATCACAACTGTAACAAATCCTTTTTGCTCTTTTTTCTTCCAATTGTTGTGGTGTCAACCTTGTAGTTTGTGGAGGCTAGGGGCAGCGACACTTCCATCTTTATAATTGTGATTGGTAGGCTTCCTTGTTGCCATAATTTTGCTTTCAATTTTTCTTGCCAACCTGAATGCCTTCTCCAATGAATTAGGTTCCCAAAGGCAAACCTCGTGTTGGATGTTATCCTTTAATGTCCCTATGAACACATCAATCCTATTCTCCTCTGGAATATCTTTTACCCTTATATTCAAATTTCGGAAGTCCTCAATGTGCTCCACCATTGAACCTTTTTGTTTGAGATTTATCAATTGGCTAAAAAAGGCGTTGCTTTTTGTATCCTCATAATGTGCTCTCATTTCTTCGGTAAAATTTGCCCAAGAGACAATTTGTTTACGAGAGCAAAGCCATCGATACCATACAAATTGATTGGGTTCCAAATATAAAGTTGCAATGTGTACCTTTTGTGTGTTTTGCACATTATGGAGATCGAAATATTGCTCCATCTGTAGTATCCATGTTACGGGACCCTTACCATCAAACTTCCTCATATCAATCTTTGGAACATGGTGGGTCTTCAATCCAATGTTAGAGTCTATGAAATCATGATTAACATTTATTTTTTTCTTATCATGAGTTTTCTTTACTACCCTTTCACCATTAGTAAGCATTTCTTGTATCAACTTTGTCAAATCTATCTTCAAATCTTCCATGGTGCCTTTAAGTTTTGCTTCTATACCATCCATCTTAGCTTCCACGCCATCCATCTTAGATTCCACGCCATTCATCTTAGCTTCCACGCCATCCATATTAGCTTCCACGCCTTTCTTTAAACCATCCATCTTAGCTTCTGTTACTTTTTGTGAGAGTGAAATTTGTTGCACTTAGTCTCGTAATTTTGATATATCATGTTGCATTTCTTCCTCTTCTTCATGAGTCATGCTAGAGCTTTTAGTTTGCTTACTAGGTGTTTCCATTTTATTTCTTCAGGGCATCAATTAATGATAATTATGCTCCACCATGTCCTTTCAATTCCTTCAAACTATTTTTTCAAACCAAACTTGTGCAAAAATTTAAAAAGATTACACACCTTTTTTTGGCTTTGTAGGAGCTCAATATTGAATCTATTGTATCTTTGTAATTGCAGATCTCTAAGGTATAAAATTTCGTCATTTGGTAGCCCTCTGAATCCTTGTTCCAACCCTGCAAGTCTGATCAAGATTGGATTCTCCAAGAAATAGTTATTCCAAATCTCCCACAATGACCTGATTATAGACTTGTTTAATAGAGCGAACTTGTACGAAGTTCCATGTGTCATTGTTTTGACCTTCGGACCTAAAACTAGTACATAGAAATCTACAGTCTGTCCTCTTTCTATACCTTTTTACGAAATTTCAATCTGATGCTCAGAGATAAAGTTATGACGATTTTCCCCAGGTCACTTGTTTGAGATATAATTTGGGAGCCTGCAAAAACCCTAACTTCCTTGGATCATATCTCCGAAAATATAGCGATACAAGATCTGAAATTCGTACCCAAAGTTCATCAAGATTTTGGCTCAAATGGATTTTAATTTGAGCTTCTGAAACATCGTATCAAGAAAGTTATAGCGAAAATGCCACGAGGACCTGTTTGAAGCAACAAAATCCTAGAATCCAAAGTTTTGATACCAATTGTTATGAAACCAACCCACAAAATAGAAGAAAATACGGAGAAACGACTTCAAAATCAACCTCTTTGAGGGGGAAATGTCCTTTACATTACACAAATGAATATTTTTTCGATGATACAAATGACAAGACCTCCTTTCTGTATATGGGAGTCTAAGGGGTCACAATATACTCAAAGCCGACATAAAAATAATAATGTAAGGGCACAACAATAACAATAGTGGGCTTCTATGGGGCACAATAATAACAATATGGGGACAACATGGGCACAACAATAACAATAAGGGGCTACAATGACAATAATAATAATGAAATACACTAGTATTATAGGGGCCTAACACTTCTCGAGTACACCCAATTTTCCATGTTTCATGCTTAAAGAAGGTTATCGGTGACAAGTTCCCAGTTCATACAGTATTTTTCAAAACTTGACGAAGAAGGAAAAATCATATTGGAGGCTGAATCAATGACAGAAACAAGAACCCAACAACTACAAAACAGATCAATTTTAAAGTATCGCATTAAGTGGAAGAACATACCTGTTGAAGATTCCACATGGGAGGATGTGAATTTTATACAGAAGCATCTAAAACTACTCAAGCGTTGAGGACAACACTTTTTTTGAAGGAGATGGGCATGTTAGGTCCCTATAATAATAGTGTAGCCCCCTTACTATTATTAATAGTGTAGCCCCCTTATTGTTATTGTTAGTGTAGCCCCCTTATTGTTATTGTTAATGTAGTCTCGATATTGTTATTGTTGTGCTCCATAGAAGCACACTATTTTTATTATTGTGCCTTTATATTATTATTATTATTTAGGCTCTGATTATAGTGTGACCCCTTAGACTCTTATATATAGAAATGAGGTCTTGTCATTTGTATCATCTAAGAATTGCTTATTTATGTGAAGTAAAGGAGGTTTACCCCTCGAAGAGGCTATTTTTTTAAGTTGTTGATCTATATTTTCTTCTATTTTGTGAACTGGTTGCATAACAAACAATCCTAAAGGAAGTTCATATTATTTTTCAGTGGTGATTCGAAAGGGAATCTATAATTGGTCAGCGTGAGATGGATCATACTTTTTCCCATAGTAAACCAAGAAAACACCTTTGCATAGGGATTGCGTAAAGCTTCAAACAACCAAGTAGAGGAATTGACTTTTTTTTTTAGGGTTATGTTAATTTTTCTTTGGGTTATATGGTTCTTTGCATTAGATAATTGCATCTCTTCGTTTACATATTAAATTAACCCCACAACATCATAACATTATTCAGTTTTACCACATTATTTAGCTACATATGAAATTATATAGAAAATACAATATCACCATCAATGCAGTGAAACATAAAGGAACAATAGATGAAAAACATTCACACATAGAGACACTAGGATTGGTCAAAGATTAGGGCAAAACCCACTACGGGGAAAACCCTTTCAAATTCTTCTTCTTATTAGATTGTCATAAAATGTTCAACTGAGAGAGAATACAATGATCCATATCTTCAACAATAAAACTATCCAGCAAAATAAACTAATCAAAATCCTAGAGATGAACCCAACAATGCTAATAACCAAAGCCACGATTTAGAATCTTGTGGTCAACTGTCACTGTTTGTCGTCAACAGTCAAATTCTACGGCCAATTGTTCGCAACTAAAAAAATAACCTCTAATTTCCAACTACACGCAAAGAGTGTATGTGCATGCAACTAAAACCCTCCAACTGCACGCAAAGAGTGTATGTGCGTGCAACTAAAACCCTCCAACTGCACTCACAATCTTGCGTGCCTGCGGTTGCAACCGAAAAATGATTTCTCCTTTTATGAGGGAATGTTGGACAACAAACATTTTTTGTTTGTTTGTTAGACTGACTTTCATGGGTAAAGGCGAGAGGTTAATTCAATTATGATGCAGTGATATCAATATGAATCGTGGGCATTCTTGGAGATGTTAATTGTGTGAAACCACTAAAATCCATGTAGTTTTGAGAATATGAGAGGATTATATCCTTGATAATAGGAACTGGTTTTTCTCAATTCATGGTAGGAAGCATTCTCAAGAAGAGGCCATAAATATTAAATCTACCTTAGTATTGGAAACCCTTCATAGTGAAAAGAGACAAATTTGAGACCTTCAAGTTGAATGTGTTGCTCTTCAACATCTAGTTGTGGGTCTAATGAGAAATATTACTTCAACTAATTCAAATGTTGGGCTATCAATTGGGTATGTAGCAGAGGAGGTAAAAGAAGATGAAAAGTGTAATAACAATATGAAGATGTGGAAATGTTGAATGCGGATCGAAACTTTCTAACTAGTGCAAAAAATCAAGAGGAGGCTATTAAACACCATGCTTTTATTTAGTAGTAGGACATAATATTTTGTAAATTTGTATTGATTTAAGGAGCAAATTTCAAAATCTATACTAGTAGTAGTTATCCAAAATCTTCTTCCAATGATTATTTGTCTCCTCATATAGTTATTTTCAAATTTTGGACAATTTCCATAATTATTTATTGATACTTATCATGCACACGCACATGTATATACGTATTCTCATGTTGACTAGTGCAACCACAACAAACTTCTAATACAAAATACACTTGTCCTTGTTAGAAAAAAAGGATTTTGGAACATGGACTAACTAAAGTGTGCTCAATCAACATGGATTATCGGTACAAAGGAATTTTTATCGTATCATGGGCCTATAGGACTATGTAAAAAATGTTGATTGATTACATGCTATTCAACTTGGTGTATCACTATTAAATGTTTAATCCCAAGATTACAAGTAGTCATCACCATGTATACGTGAAAAGAACAACAATTATAAGATATAATGGATGTGCTAGTATAACTAAAAAAGAAAAGTTTTGCCATGGGATATCATTTAATGGTGTAGACAAGATAACAAAGATATGACACAACAATCATATAAGTAACAAATAATCTAAAGTAGAGGATCTTGTGTCAATGCATGATAGCAAATCTTGGAAACACCAAGGCAAGTTAAGGATGCATTGGTAGGAGCTATAAAAAAATTGCTAGATAACTTATGATGATGCAATCTAACTCACATAGATAGATGCCTAACCAAAAAAATGATGGGGGAATGCAACACACCTAAAGCCTTATGTTGCCCTACCCCCAATAAAGTATCCTTGAATTCTTGTAGGGGGGAGTTAGTGTACCATAGCATAAATTCAATTCAATTTCAACATCAACTTTTCACATTTCAATCTTAACAAGTTGAATTCAATAATTTAATTTTTGTTTGTTATTTTTACCTTTTTAGTGTTAGGATCAATGCAACATAACATGTCCCTGGTTATGTGGGGTTAAAGAACTATAGTAGAGAAAAGCGTTGTGGTTGAGGTGACGGTGAGAACATCGGACTTACAAATGAATTGAATGGGTGTTGTGGGAACCAAGTAAAATTCAACGAATATAAAAGTTTGGGTCTGTATGCATATGGTCAAGTTTATGCTGTAGGGAAGTCAATGCATTTAAAAAATATACTTGGGGGCTTTCATTTGCTAGATACTTGAGTATTGTCACTAATAATATGGTTATGGAATGGAACTATGAACATTGTACTTAATACTACATAAGTTATGCCCATAAGGCGTAGAGTAGAAAAAGATAGGGTGTTTTGACAAAGCACTCTGCAGTGTAATGGTCACACGTTTGAAACTCTGTGGACAAAAATCCAACCATGCTAAGGGCTAGCATGGCCCAAGTTGGGTGTGATCCCCATATGATTTTGACAGGTTAGATGCCCCTGGGTCGTAGTTAATCAAGCTACAGGTTAGGTGTGTCAATCATCTTAGGACTCACATTACCTAGCAACAACAACAAAAAATACTTCATACAATGTGTACGAAACAATCATGACATTATTGGGTCTAAGAATCCATAACAAAAAGGATGTATTTTTTTGTCATGATGATCAAATCCAAGAGGATATGTTTAGGACTTACGTTAGGTAACTAGTAGGGAAGGACCAACAACTAAAATGTTATAAGTTCCAACTATGTGCTAACCTCAAGGACAAACATACCTTATTAAATAGGGTTGAGATCCCTTTACACCACAAGCAAGTGTAGGGAAGTAATTGGGACTTGGGGTTGTGTTTGCTTGTTATAACTATGATGCCAAGCTCAAGAACAATATTGTTTAAGGAGTGATATTGAGAAAGAATATAAGCATGAAATGGGAGATGTTAGCTAGTGGACAAGATAAGCCATTAAGGTGACACTTCACATTATATAGTGTTGGTGTACTAGGATTAGAGGAGACTTTGGTTATCTGATAGAGTTACTTGAAGGAATGTGTGGAACAAGTTTAACTAATGGATTATGATGTATGCATTCTCACCTTAACTTCAAGGTCAACCCTCAAAAAATACTTAGGATGATGTTGTCTAGCCAATCAACAAATTGTCACAGTGGTTACTTTTGTAGTATCCTTTCACGTTGTTTCTTATGTATGCAAAAAATGTTGATGGAGTAAGAGAAGTTATGTGAGAAACATCGAGGTTTCCATTGTTGTCTACGAGTAGCTATACATTTACGATCAACAACATTGAGGTAAAAAACATTTGTTGATGGATCTGTAGAAGCCCTAGGTTATATTTCCATGTAAAAAGGCAAAAATCAACCAAGGTCATGGGACATGTATTCCAAGATGAATGGATGATAAAACATTATAGTGGGCATCACTTATGGTTTATTATTGGCTATGGAAATTTGCAATGGCATTGATAAAGGAAAAAGGTAGTAAATGACAATTAATTCAAAGGAATAAAGCTAAATAGGAGAAAAGGAAGATGAAGGGACATGCATATGCATACAAGGGAAATTAAAGATAAAATAAAGGAAAATGAAGAAAAGAGGAAAGGAAAGGAAGAGACACTAGACATCAATGATAAAAAGGCACTTCAGAAACAAATGACAACTTTTGCACAACTTCTGATTAGTTTAAGGAATTGAACTCCAAGAGGGAGAGAGAGAACAAGCAAAGGAGCAAGCAAGCAAGGAAAGTAAGGGAGCACAAGATGAAGTTTGGACAACAACAAGTAAGGGCAAAAAATAGTTGTGGATTTGTAGGTAACAATGTGCATGTGTTATTTAGCATGCGGGATTTGAATACATGGTACATGCATTTGGTTTTTTGGTTATTTTAACGTATGGGATTTGCCTAGATTGACAATGGTTTCAGCCTTTCCATGCCATTTCTTGGATAGCCATGATGTAGTGGGTTCCTTGTTGCATTTAAGCTTTGGATGGCCAGTAGACTTTGGATCATAGTGAGGTGGTGTCAGTAAAATTCCCAAGGGTTAAGGGTGGAGATGGGCTTTCTCCTATGACTCTTGACAAATCGGCCAATACAGGAAAATTCCTCTCGTCACAATGAAGAAAGTTAGAGGCATCCAAGCTTGTTTTGTTTTGGTCGATTATGGACTAGTTTAGGTGAAATCATTGTAGTTGAGGGTTTAGGTGGTTTAGCCTCTAGAAGCCTTGGTCGGTTTTGTTTTATTTTATTCCATGTGATCCCACATTCATGCTTGGGATATGGCACAAGGGTGATTGGGTTGAAAGAAATATTTGGTTCAACCCCAATCTATGGTCGGGTGGTAAGTGGAAGTCCCTGAATTGGTTAGCTTTATGCATATGTTACTATATGTTATTTCTTATTAAGATCTATGAGCACATGTATTGGTTATTGTGTTGATTTCATGGTTGGTTTGTCATGGCTTTATTCTGGTTAAATGTTGGTTATAGGCATGGTGAAATGATGTGCTCTTATTATGGATCTTGCTCATGATTCGATATGTTAATGAATGGTACATTAATGTATGAGCTAACAAGTGTTTGATGTAGCTAGCTTGAGAAGGGCAGTGAGCCTTCTTGTTGATTCTTTGGTGAAATGAATGAGACCATGATTAGATATGCATTCATGACCTGCAACTATTATGTTTACCATATGTTTGTCGAAATTATTATAATGTATTTGGCATGTTTGGGCAAGATTTGAGCCTAAGTATTAGTCATGCATACTTGTGTTTATTTTTAGACTTGGTTCTCGAAAGTTATGGGTAGTCGACTGTAGGCTAGCCCTGAAAAATGGCACTGATTCGCAGTTGCACCCTATGAACTGATAGATCTCCGTTGCAACCACACGAAGGAAGGGTTGTGCATGTAGCTAGAGCCTTCCAACTACATGTACAACTTGGCATGCATGTGGCTGGGGTGTAAGGTCTAGGAAAAAGAAAGTTCTAACCTAGGGCAAGCTCATCAACATATGTTGTCTGGTATCTGGGTGATGTGATGCTCCTGGGAGGTATCAGTATATTTTTGGTTAGTAGACCCCACTTCCATCACTAGAACTTGGATGTTGGGTCATGTCATAGTAATTCTCGACTCATGTTTACCCTAGAGAACTTGTAAAAGCGAGTAAATGTGGGGTGAGGTGATTACAGAGTGGTATCATAGCGAGATTGCAACACTAAACCTCAGGCTAATGCAAATTGTTATGCATGCATGTCAGTTGCTTATATGTTTATCATGCATGCATGTTAGCTACTTATTATCATGGTTATGATATCCATGTATGCTCTAATATGCTTGTGATGTTGTATCGTGCTAATCTGGATTGGCATGTGCAAATGTAATAGCCTCCCACGAGATACATTGAAGTATGATTTTAATTATGTCTTGTTTTTGGTTTATCTAACATGGTATGGTTGCATAACAATAAAAGACTAGAGATGAAGAGAAGAATAGTTGAGTACAGTTCATATGACTCTTTGTACATGTTGGAAGAGGCATTGGCAAGTTAGGAGAGATCAATTGAACAATGGGGAGAGTGATATTATCTTGGTTTGGTAGATACTTTGAGAAGACAGAGATTAGGAGATGCAAAGCAGAAAAATAACATGTTAATTGAAGCATAGGAAAGGATTTCGAAATCTTAAGAAAAGAAAGTTGAGGTCAATGTAATGATTCTACAATACCTTTCAGATTTGCAAAAGTAGGGACAATAGGGAATCATTCATGAAGACTAATAGGAAGAAAATACTAATGGTGCAAATGGAAGCAGATCTAGAAAAGGTACATGATGGACAATTATGATATATTGAAGATTGGCAGGCTCTTGGATATAACTACTAGGAGGGCTAGAACTCGTGTATTTTATGCTAGTTCTAATTCTTAGAGACATCTTCGCCATCACCACCAACATCCTTATAGGAGAAGTTAGAGGGGGTATTTGTCAAAAGAGTTCAAGAAAGCGAAGGCTCATATTTTTGATGGTGAGTTGACTAAGTCAGAAGATGTAGAAGTATAGCTACATGGGATGAATTTGAAAGGCTCTTCAAGAGGAAGTGTCTGTCAGAGGGATATCATGATGGAAAGGCCAATGAATTTTATGAGCTCAGGATGGGTTCCATGGCAGATGAAGAGTAGACAACCATATTTCTAGAGCTACTGAGATATGTGCTCTATCTCAAGGATGAGAAAGCAAAGATCCAAAGGTTCGTCAACAGACGACCATTATCATTCAAAGATCAGATTGAGTTTGATAAGCCTCAATCATTAGAGGAATTCATCAGAAAGTTGAAGCATTGATATGAGCAGTTAAAGCACAAGTTTCAGTTCAAGCGAGATTGGAAGGGTAATGAGATGACTAAAGGAAAAAGGGTTTGAGAAGCGAGAAAGATCTCAGGATACAAGTGAGAAGAAAATGTGGCACCTCATAAGAAGTTAAATGTAGTTAAGAAAGGACATGGGTTTCAGCCTTTGGAGCAACAGAATAAAGACAATGGTAGAGAACCATTGCAATGTTGAATCCGTGGTGGAGATCATTGCAAAAAGGATTTCCCTTTGTATCAGAATGGTGTAGTGAAAGCGTGGCATGCCTCATATCTATAGTGCTTAGGAGGCGCAAACAGTTGGGGATGTAGGATAGAGCATTCCCCGGATTTATGCAGTAGTTGATAACAAGCAGGTAGATCATTAGGCATTCATTATCGAGATGCAAGATGGAACTAAAGGGAGAGTTCTAGTCAAAGCCTCACTGCTTCTTAAATTGAAATAATCTCATGCTCCATACTAAGAAATAGAGTAAGTTAAAGTACATGGAAGCACTTTGAGGCCCGGGAAGCTACATGGAAGATGGTTGAACATATGCAGGTATAATAGTTGGTTCCTAATTATAGTTGGATTCATCAAGGAAATTAATCCCTTTAGAGATGATAGGTGCAAGTGTTCAGTTGCAGGGTAGCGTGCTTGGTACAACCAAGTAAGGCAACTGGTCAATTGTTATATTTATTAATGCACTAACATTTGTGTGACTATGACAATACGATGCAGGGAATTGCATGACCAAAGAGACTTCCATAGATCTTGAAGAAGGCTCAAGCTGAGCTTTCTATCATGAATTCTTTGAACCACTGGGAACCCATGAGGGTTGAGTCATGGTGTCTGTTGAAATTTTTGTGCTTTTGATGTTTTGTGATTTTTTTTGTGCTTGATTTCTGGTTTTTATTGTGACTTGTGCATGGATGTGCCACTTTGTTTGTGGTGTTGTATTATTGTATGGATTTCTATGTTTTTCATCTCGTCTTCTTGTTCTTTCCTTTTATGTTTTGAGGACCTTGGGAACCAGTTAGGGAAAGAGGAAAGTTGATGGAGCTCAAGGAGAGCTGAGTGAAACCCAACAAGTAACATAAGACCCGGATGAAGCCTAATGCATGAATAAAGGGCAACTGAAGGCAAGAATATGATAACCAGTTCGGTTGGTTGGGTCCATTGGGGTAAATTGATAGTAGCATGACAATCATGAGAAAGATAGTTAGGAAATGTAAAGTAAATGGGCTTGAGGTAATAGATGCCTTCGCTATGTTGGGAACTGTTGTTCTCAATATTGTGGATGAGTTGCACTGATAAAGGAGGTTCTCTTAACCTTGACCTTATGAACGCTGGTAATTGTGTTATGTGTGTGTGCCATTGTATGATATGGTCGCCAGGTATCATTATTGTGGAAGAATGGTCACTTTATACAAATGAATGACATGGAAAAGATTCTTGGTTTTATGAGGAATCAGGTGGGAAAGTAGCCCTAAAAGGTCTATGAGGTTAGTATCATGTGGATATGATTTTGATATTATGTCCTTATAATTATGCATATTTTTATGTTTTAGAGAGAAGATGTTGAAGGATACATCAATTGAATGAAAGTAGTGTGATCTGCGACATGCTAAAAGAAGCATGGAAAGTGGAAAGAGCTATAGACCCAAGACTTGGATTGTGGATGCACACAGTAAAGCGTGGGAAAGACACTAGAGGGAAGGTTGCCTAGTAGAGACAGTGTGGTCTCTGGATGTGCAGTTTTACTATTGTGTACATGTTGTACCGTGTCATGTGTATTGTGTAGTCGTTGTATCATGAGACGTGTATGTGTTATGTTGTACATTATATGTATGTGTATGTGTTTTGAAGATATTGATTCTTAGGATCCCTAGAGGTTGTGGGTAGGGACATGATCTTTGGAGCCCTGTAACAATTTGGGTTCCTTGGAGGCTACGGGTTGAGATAGTAGTCCCTAGAGCCTTAAACAACTTGGGAAGAGACCAATCTTGAGTTGTTGCTACTGAGGGTAGAGGCGATATAGTCTCTGGATACCCTTGTTGCTAATATTGAGGGTAGAGGCAGTATAGTCTCTAGATTCCCTTGTTGCTAATACTGCATATGGGAGAGAAGAGAAGGCACTGGGTGCTTGTTGGGTTTGGGAAACCAATCTAGTGTGTATGGAAATGACAATGAATAAAGGCAGAAACAAAGAACCATTTGAAAGATAAGTATCAATATTTTCTTTTAGTTTTTAATTTCAAAATTATGAACATAATCTAGAATTTTGATTTATGATGGTTGAGTTTCAAGCTAACCAGATGTGATATTTATATATGATGATTTGATTAAGGAGCTAATTTGACTTGTTGTGACAAGAATCAAACCTAATTGCAAGTGTCACCTTATTGGCAAGCTATCAATGAGGTATGATTTTAATTTATTACAATTCCTATTGAGTCTAATGGAAATTATGTGCTTGGTACGAGAAAGCATGGAAATGCCTAGTTTTGGGTGGCTAGAACTAGCTGTAAGAGAATTAGCAGCAACAATAAAGGGAATTGGAACATGCAAAATAACGTTGGTAAAACACTTCAGGATCAGGACCATTGTGGGACAGTGGTACCCAATAGTGTCAGTTGATTTCCATAAGCATGTTATGACTGATATGATGGTTTTGAGGAAGGGATATGCCTTGGTTTTTGGACCTTCTAATGCGATGAAACCTTTCCAAGGGATGGATTGCCTAAGGGACTAAGAAGCAAAGAAAGGGATACTGAGGAACTTGGATGGTGGGTGACTGCATGAATGGGGGTGACCTGATTGCTTGAGGGACTGGGAAGCAAAGAAGGGAAGGTCAGGGAATAAAATTGTTTTGATCAATATAATTGCTAATTGGAATCAGAAGCACATTGGGAGTGTGCGAGGGAAAAATGAATTGGTAATTGTTCACTGAGAGAACAAGTAGCATAAGGATTGTAGCGCTGGACATTGAGGTAGACTTTGATCTTAGCAATGGATTCTAGACTTCCTAGGAAGGAGGTGAATCCTGCTACTACTTTAGAGGGCGAAGGTGTGAGCCTCTAGATTCCCTTGTTGTTGATTCGGGTATCATATCCTTTTATTTATTGGTTGAAGAAAATATGCATATGTATATATGTGTAAACACTATATCAAGATGTGTTTATAAAGATCCATACAATATGCTTATTTGTTGGTTGAAGTAAATGTGCATATGTGTTTTTCATTGTAAATACCATATCAAGTTGTGTTATAAAGCTCCATAAGTGACATGTTTGTCATGTTTTCAACAATTGTTATTGTAAATACTGAATTGAGCTGTGCTTACAAAGCTCCATAAGCAGTATGTTTTGCTGGTCATAAGTGTCATAGAACATCAAGGACGGTGTTCCCCCAAGGGGGAGGGATTTGTAATATCCCAAAGTTATATTTCCATGTAAAAAAGGCAAAAATCAACCAAAGTCATGTGACATGTATTCCAAGCTGAATGGAGGGAAAAACATTATAGTGGGCATCACTTGTGGTTTATTATCGTCAATGGAAATTTGCAAAGGAAAAAGCCAATAAATGGCAGTTAATTAAGGAATAAAAGAATATAGAAGAAAAGGAAGACGAAGGGACAAGAATGTGCATGCAAGGGAAATTAAATAGAAAACAAAGGAAAATGAAAGAAAAGGGGAAAGGAAAGGAAGAGACAATAGACATCAATGATAAAAAGGCACCTAAGAAACAATTGACAACTTTTGCATAGTTTATGATTAATTTCAGGAATCAAACTTCAAGAGGGGAAGAGAGAACAAGAAAGGGAGCACAAGAGGAAGTTTGGACAACAGCAAGTAAGGGCAAAAAATAGTTGCTTGGAGCACAAGAGGAAGTTTGGACAATAACAAGCAAGGGCAACAAATAGTTGTGGATTTGCAGGTAACAATATGCATGTGTGATTTAGCATGCAGGGATTTGAATGCATGGTACATGCATTTGATTATTTGGTTATTTTGTTGTCATTGACATGGGATTTGCCTAGATTGACAATGGTTTTTGTCTTGCCTTGCCAATTCCTGGATAGCCATGATGTAGTGTGTTCCTTATTGTGATCAAGCTTTGGATGTTCGGTAAACTTTGGATCCTAGTGAGGTTGTCTCAGGAAAATTCCCAAGGCTCGAGGTTGGATATGGGCTTTCTCCTGGAACTCTCAATGGATGGGTGGAGATGGGAAATTCCTCTGGGTACAATGAAGAAAGTTGGAGGCATCCAAGCTTGTTTGGTTTTGGTGATTTATGGGTCGGTTTAGGTGAAATCATTGTGGTTGATGGTTTAGGTGGTTTAGCCTTTGGAAGCCTTGGTTGGTTTTTTTTTGGTTTATCCCATGTGATCCCACATTCATGCTTGAAATATGGTACGTGGGTGATTGGGATGAAAGAAATATTTGGTTCAGCCCCAATCTATGGTTAGGTGGTATGTGGAAGTCCCTAACTTGGTTGACTTTATGCATATGTTATTATGTGTTATTTCTTATTAAGATATATGAGCACATGTATTAGTTATTGTGTTGATTTCATGGTTGGTTTGTCATGGCTTTATTTTGGTTAAATGCTGGTTGTAGGCATGGTTAAATGATGTGATTTTGTTATGGATCTTGTTCATGATTTGATAAGTTATAGAATGGTACATGAATGCATGAGCTAGTAAGTGTTTGATGCAGCTAGCTTGAGAAGGCAAATGGACCTTCTCGATGATTCTCTGGTGAAATGAATAAGACCTTGATCAGATATGCATTCATGACCTCTAGCTACTATGTTTATCATATGTTTGCCAAAAAATTTTATCATGTATTTGGCATGTTTGGGCAAGATCTAAGCCTAAGTATTAGACATGGATACTTGTGTTTGTTTTAGACTTGATTTTGGAAAGTTATGGGCAGTGGTCTATAGGCTGCCCTTAAAAAATTTCCACTGATTCTGCAACTGCACCCTCTGAACTAATAGATCTTGGTTGTACTGCACAAAGGAAGGCCTGTGCGTGCGGCTGGAGCCTTCCAACCGCATGCAAAACTTGCCATGCTTGCGGATAGGGTGTAAGGTCTGGGAAAAAGAAAGTTCCAACCTAGGGAAAGCTCATCAATAGATGTTGTCTGATATGTGGGTGATGTGATGCTCCTGGTAGGTGTCACATGTTTTCGATTAGTGGACCCCACTTCCATGACTAGAACTTGGATGTTGGGTCATGGCATAGTAACTCTCAACTCATGTTTACCTTGGAGAGCTTATAAAAGCAGGGAAATGTCTGGTGAGGTGGTTATATGATCCTATGAATAAAAGGTGACATATTGAGAGGAGATGTAAAGCATATATTGTAGGTGTAGTGCTTTTGATTGAGAGGAAATATCAAGCATAAATCATGATTTTGTTGATGAATTTCAGGGTACTCAATAATTACCAAGAGGAGGACATAATTCCACCAAAGGGTATAACTTTCACCCCATGAAACCTCTTATGTATCCTAGGCATGGTGAGTGAGCTCAGATGAGAAGTGCAATCGTAATTTAGAATAGTTACAAAAATGAAGCTAAAAGTATATGCCAAGTTGGAAGCTTTGATGCAGACAATATAGACCATGTAAGACATGAGTTTCATTTTAAATTCAAGTGTACCCAAAGGTCTAAGAGGCAATTGCTATTGGTATTCCAATTTTGAAGAGTTCAACAAGTTCAAGGACATGACCATGGGAAAAATCCTTGAGTTGGAGCCCATTTTTGAAGAAGGAGATGTGAAAACCAACTTAGGACAAGTTGGAAGGCATGAATTGAGAGTTATTGCTGCCCAACTTCATTTAATTACAATTGCATAGTAATGCTTAGTAGAAGATAATATATAGAAGCCACGAAGTTGCAAAATCCTACGTATTTAGAATCACAAAAGTTTGAGGGCATTAATTCAAAAAGTCATCATGTAATCCCTCTATGCTTAGTCTCTCAACCCTCTATATATTTTCATAAACGCACCTTTGTTTTGTATAAGTAAGGTACAACTAGCAAATTCTCTTGTATATTTAGGAGTCCTCTATAAGCACCTTTACATTCTATACATATGAAGATTATTTTGTAATGAGGGAGATGCTAGTTGTTTGGAGTTAGTCAATCAGCTGATGTCCCATTATGAGTTTTCTGCATGACTTGTGGTGTAATGCTTAATATGAACATAACATAAGACTATTTTGATCATGTATATGTGATTTTGGCTTATTTGGATGACGTGTACATTAATATTTTTACTATGCACGCTTCTTAGTATGTTAGCTTGGATGAATGTAATTAAAACATAACTAATGGATTACATAACCCCACTAAAATTTATAATACTTTGCATATTAATGAATATAAAAATATCATCCACAACTTGAGTGAGACCTCCTTATGAGTCTTGAAGGTTTAACATGTCATTATACTAGATTACATTGAGCATGTGTTAGACACCTTCTACAGACCTTTGGTTTATTACATAGTTACATAGTTAGCATGGGAAGATGCTACAATAACTTTAAAAAGAATATTGAGGTTAGTGACAATTCTACTCAACATTTGTGGGAAAGAGATAATATGAAGACTAAGCTCTTCATGCTTTCCTATGTGGATACTTGTGAATGCATTTACTTCTTTACCCCATTTAAGGACCACCACCATGTGCTTCGTAATATCCATTGCACATCTCATCTGCCTGTATCCTATTTAGCCTACTTTGCATGCTAATTTTTCCACTTGTTCCATCTTCTTGTCTAATTGATTATGCTATATTACTACATTTCCTTGAACCTTGTTGTTGATTCTCGAGTTCACAGAATGCCCAACACTCACTTTGTAAGTGGCAATGTACCATCACCTAGGATGCTTTAAGCAAGTGAATCCACCCACCCTTTATAATTGTTAGAGCCAAAATCAAGACACTACTCAAACAATATCTCGAGAATAACCACCAAGACTCCAAACAAAGCCATTGTTTGGCTCCAAAAGCCTTCCATGCCCAACTGGGTGGGCCTCATTTAGTGCTAATAAGTAGAAGAGAGAGCTTAGGATTGGGTTGTGCTAGCCACATGGTAAAATTTAGCTAAAAGCCAAATTATTCCAAATCCACATTCTCATTAGAGTGCTTTGCTATGCAACCAAGACAACGAACATTCTCAACACCAAAAGAAAAATAAGCCCAGATTCATCTTACTTCAAATCCATTATCCCCTTCATTAAATATATCGTTAGGCTTACAAGAAATGTATCAATGCATGGATGCTAGATATTTAATTCAACATCTTGTCATAGTTGCAAAACAAGGGTACATGTTGCATCATGAAGGGATTGTCATCATTGCTATACATGTCACAAGAGAGGGAAGTGAACTGTCCCCCAAGTTATATTACATCATCTATCTGCCATTCTTAAAGCCTCATTCACTTACTAATTCACAGAGTGATTTTGGTTGCACAATACTTGGAAAGGTTCTAGATTTTCAAAGCTATAACCTATTTGAAGATTATGTTGCATCATATGAGACAAGGAGAATTTATTAGGAGGGTTGCGATAATTCAACAATTTGATGATGGCCGTTGAGTCTCTCCATTATCCTTAAGAATATATGCCCTTTATCAAGAACATAGGCTTCAACATTGTTGTTTGAGAAGACCCCTATTCCCATGTGGAAGTGAATTTGATTGCTTTATTCACACCAACTCGAGTTGTAGAAAATATGCTTTCCAAACCAAATAATTATCTTGATGTACCTCATCGTTTATTGCCATTGGCAAAGCACTTGTTCCAGCCATGCCCGCAATTTTGCTTTGTATACTAAAAAAACCCACTGCGAGTGGAAATACACCTCCATAATGGAAGTTTTATCAAATAAATCGATTGATTGGTTATCAATACCAGATTGACAAATTAAATCCTAACACAATATTTCTACTCCCAATTTAAGAGAGAAAAATGTTGATCCTAGTTAAACAAGTTAGAGATATCTTTAGATTTATCCTTGAAGCAAATCTTGTTGATGGAATTATTAGTTATTATTATTTATTCAAGTATACTATTTTTTTTTTTTTTTTTTTTTTTTTTTTTTTTTTTTTTTTTTTAAATATTTTGACCAAGTCAACATTACATTACATTAAATAAATTTACAATATCCATATCTCGATGCAATACCTTACAAAATAATTTTAATAAAATCAAACTCCATAATTTGTCCACCCATATTAATCAAAAAGACTATTTGATAATAAAAACAACATAATAAATACTTTTGGCTAGGATTTATGGAGTAAAGGCGTTGCTGGTAGGTATTTTTCTGAAGAAGTTATTACAAATGTTTGGAGCGAGCTTTGGATTGCATTTTAAAGTTCATGTTGGATATGTCTCCTTTACTGTTTAGTGCTCTTGGATAAGTGTTATATGCTCACTGTTATCGTGGATTTATGTCTTATTTGCTTTTATGTTTTGATTGTGCTCTTGGACAAGTGCTATGTGCTCATTGTTATTGTGGATTTATGTCTTATTTGCTTTTATGTTTTGATTGTATAGTTAGATTGTGATTAGCTTGTAGCATTGATCACTACTAAGCTAAGGAGCATATTGTGATTAGCTTGTAGCATTGATCACTGCTAAACTAAGGAGCATATTTTTTCTCCAATTTTTATTTGATGTGGGTGATGAAGGTATTTATGTCTTATTTGCCTTTTATGTTTCTCATATTTTTATTTGATGTGGGTAATAAATGTATTTATGTCTTATTTGCCTTATGTTTTGATTGTATAACTCGATTGTGATTAGTTTGCAGCATTGATCACTCCTAATCTAAGGAGCATATTTTTGCTATGATCTTTATTTGATATGGGTGATAAAGGTCTTTTGTATTTATGGAGATTGGAAAATAATATTGTATAATCTTTCCTTTGGAAAATAAATACAAAGTGTTAATTTAAAAAAAAAAACAACATAATAAATTAAAATCATTAATTTAATTTTATAAATATCATAAATTAAATTTTGTAACGTCATCTTTAATATTCATATATTTCCTTTTATTTCAAAAAAAATACAAATAATAGAAAAATTTAAATAAAATAAATATATTCTAGTCCCAATTTTTTCAAAAAACATTTTAAAAAAACTATTTATTAATAAAATTCACCAATATATATATATATATATTTAAACAACTACAAATATAAGTTGTTATAGTCCTTTTTTAACTAATTATAATTACGTTGATATAGTCTTTTTAAATTAATTATAAATAAAGTATTATGTAGTGTTTTTCTTAATTAATTATAAATACAAGTAAATATTGTTTATAGTATAGTTGAGATATGTAACTTTTGATAATAATATAACATAAACAAATTCGCAAACCTTTTTTATATTTAATGTTTGGATTTAATATATGAATTACACTTATTTTGAACGTAAATAAATGCAATTGATAATATGGTTGAGATGCTTATATTTTTACCAATAATGTGTTTAAAATAGACAATATTTATACCATATCTTAGACGTGTAAGACAATAAATGCCAAGCATGTTCGGACATCATTGAGACAGGCATATATATATATAATTATAATATATATCTTATACGTGTAAGACAATTACGGAGTATGAACAACCTATACACTGCGCGAAAATGATTCTCAGCATAAAATATTGGCACTGATCACCCTGAATTGAAATATAATATTAGAAGCATGGACTAAGATTCTAATTCGGAAAGCAGGCCAGCTATAAAGCATAAAGAAGCAAACGCTTTGTAAAGATTTAGGGCTATAGCTTGAATGCAATCCACACTCTGGAGGGCAGCAATGGAAGCGCTGTCGTGGAATGCTGCTGCAATGGCCACTGGTTCGTTTAAATCCCTCACACGACCTTCACCTCAGCTGTCCATGGCGGTTTCTGGGTACAGCGCTGTCACATGGTGGAGCAGTAGAGGGAGCCACTCAATGAGAGCTGCTGTTCCTGCCGAGAAAATGGCGCGGACATCCGTACTGGGTTGGAATTTGCCGGAAGTTTGGAGGCCTCGGCCCAATCTGCCGCCGTGCCCAGCTCTCTCCGAGAGAGACTGTAAGTTTTCTTTGCCCACGTTTTAACTCCTGCAATATTGCCAACGTTTAGATGGCACACTAGTAACTTTATATCGATTTGTATTTTTTCTTAGTTTAGGCCGTCCTAGAGCATATAAAACATGTTTTTGCCAGCTTCGTTGGCAACCTTGAGGCCTGTAGTAAATTTGGCTAATCCAAAATGGCATTGCTGAATTGAACTTATTTGCCTTGCATATCTCGGCATAAGCTTAGATTCCATCACTTTCATGTAACTATTAATATCCCGTCAATTTCTTGATTGGAGGTTAAAATCTGTTGGGCAGGAAGTGCAACAGTGTCTTCCAATAATGGATGGGTGCATGAGGGGTGTCGTTATAAGGTCGTTGAGTTCAACAAAGAAGGCAGTTCTAGATGAAGATATGTATTAGATGATAAGCAGACGTTATGCACACACACTACCTGTGCGTTTAGAAATTATATTTATGTTATATTTAATAAAAATTATGAGTTTTTTACGCGGGAAAGAAAAAAACAAAGAAGGCAGTTCTGTAAGGTCTAAGGAATCCCTTGCATAGGCCAAAGAGGGAAATAGTACCAACTCTTCCCAAAATATCTTTGAGTGTATTGTTTCTATATTAAAGGCTGCACAAGCCTTAGCAAAAAAATGCGGCCATGGAGAAAGTCATAGTGTATAAGGGGATAAGCAATGAGCTTGTATCTTACCTCCAGGAATTGTTCAACACAGAAGGTCATCTTAGGCTTCAACTCCTATGGGGTTTGAGCCAAGTGACCTCCTAATAATCCCATTCATCTCCTGCTTGTTTGGTAGGAGATGTCTTGGGGTACTCAAAAACTACTCAAAGAAGGGAGGCTGTCCATCGAGTTGCTAGCTAACTGAAGAAGGCTTGAGCCTTTGAAAACCAACAGTTGTGAGCCTATCCCATAGGTTTATTCAAGGTCAGGGTCTTTGAGGAGCAAAAGGCAAGGTACGGATAATGGTCCCTACTAATGGTCGAGTCACCAAAACACTAGATATTATGCAAGAACAACCCATTTAAAACGGTTTTGAGCAGGAAAGGAGAGGCCAAAAACTCTACTTGGGTATTGGCGCGGGGCACTATCTTGTTGCTCTTGGTTATACAATGAAGCATGAGGATCTACATGCTTCTTGTCTTGGCCAGTTTCACTTATGTAAGCTAGGCCTTCACACCTTGAAACCATAAGTAACCCTAGAAGAGAAGTCAACCCTTGTGTTAGACTCACAAATTGCAAAGCCAAGATTTGATAAGCGTGAGATGCTTATTATTTACCAGATATACAGATAAAAACAATCTTTTTCAGACCGTTGGTTTCATATTCCAAGAGGTTTCTTGGACCTCTCATGATTGTTGGTGTTCACTTGAGGCTTTTCACCTTTCTCTCAAGTGAATAAGCGAAATTTACATAACCCCAAAGGATTATGTTTCCAACATTCCCCCCTAATCCAAAGGGGTGTATGTGAGCCAAAGAAGAGAGTTGGAATGCAATCAATGGTTAGATGTGCTCTCTAAAATGGTGGTTTAAGGAAGACCACAAACCAAATGGATAACAGAAGCTGAAGTCTTCTACCAAATGGTGGTTTAAGGAGGATCATAAACTAAATCATGCTCTATCTCAGGCTAGAGCTCTAACTCTAGCTCTAGATGACTCTAGCTCTAGGCTTTGGCTACAGGCTTTGGTTTTGGCTGTGGCTAAGACTCTCTTGATATGATTTCGAAACTAGTGGTTGACTATCAATTCCCCCCTGTTAGATGCCAGGTGAGAGGATGAAAATCTTTCCATTGCAAGACATTTCAATACTTGAGAACGAACTCTGTAGTATGATCGATATATCTTCTTAGCCATTGAAGACCATTGCCAAGAATCAATCCATCCAAGGTAAATATATGTTCTTGCAGGAGTCTTGTGTCTGGAACATTTGTCTGAATGATGAGTATGTTTCCCGCAATGCTCACAATGGTGAAGATCAAAACACCGATCTTTTATGTGGCCACCTCGATCACAATGTTGGCATTTGATAATTTGAAGTGGATGTGAAGCAGGTGAAGATGAACTGTCCTGAAGAATCCCAACACCCTGAATTTGGATTGGTCTAGAGTACTTTGGAATGTGAAACCTCACTTCCTTCTTGTATTCGAGATCGATTTTGTGCTTGTGATTGATGACTTCTTCCCAAGGTCTAATGATGGGCTTGGGAAGTGCAAGCTAAACTTCTGCATCTTCATGTGAATATGCCCTCGAAGTGGCATCACTAATTTGATCATGTGTTGGTTGCTAATGGGAATCAATTTCAAACAAAGAGTTGTTTTGAACAAGAACCAGTTCATAATGTTGACTTGTTAAATTTGGCTACTAGGGCCAAACTCCATGTGGGTCATCTTATTTATGGCAGTTGATATTTTTCTGGGATCCCTCTCATCGAGAGGTGTAGGATTGATCTAAAGATCATTCGATTCCGATGAGTATTCATGGAGTTATGAATTTATTTGTGTTATAAGACAATTCGTCAAGGTCGGCTAACAACCAAATAAACCCCACATGTGCTCAACGTTTTAGTATAAATGGAGATGACTTGAGAGTCATTTCTCACACACTCCTATCTTGATTTCTCTCCACTTGTCTTGGGTTTTAGTGGAAGAGAAATCTAGGAGTGGAAGCCCTAGACGTTGGAGGAAAAGAGGTTGCCCTAGACGCAGATGGAAGGCAACCCTAACACTATCCTAAGGCAGCCCTAACCTACGTTATCTCAAGGGTAACCTAGTCGCAATCAAGATAAGGATATATGCTGCCCTAATAGGTCCTAGCCGTAGTAAAGTCATGGGTCTTTTGGAGGATTGAGTTGCTATTAGGAGGGCCTAGGAGCTGGGCTAGAAGGCAACAATCCAAGGCCTACTTCAGCGAAAGAGAAGGGACGTTAAGGTCACTCTTGTGACCACTTGAAGAGGCAGCAAGGTCCGTGTGAAAGCTGCAAGCCTGTAAGTATTGTTTTTATAGTCAAAACAACCCTCTACATGGAGAAGTAGGTGTCTCCTCAACTAGCGAGGTCACCTACCTTGTAAAGAAAGGGAGGCTGCATAATTCAAGGTGAGTTATGGGCTGATCATTGGACTGCTGTAGGTTATAGGAGGGTGCCCTAACCGGTGATCCAATTTTGTCCATGAACAATAGTACAAAGATGTTGGATATTGCCACATAGGAGCTGCAATGTCACTAACAAACAACACAATGGGACAACATCATGTTGGGACGACAACTTTGATGGGATAGCCCAATGGCATAGGACAACTATGACAATTGTGCAACAGTGGCACAAGTGGGACAACTGCTAACTAGTACAGTAAAGTAAATAGGACAGCAAGATACATAGTGCTGTATAGATGCATGGGACAACAAGGTACATAGTGCTGTATAGATACATGGGACAATTGTGACATGGCAGCAAAGGTACATGGGACAACAACAAGCATGGTGAAGCATGGACATCATGGTGTAGCATGGCAAGCATGGTGAAGCATGGTAAGCATGGACAACATGGATAGCAATGGAAAGCATGGTGCTGCAAGCACATGAGACATGATGTATGACAACATGGTTATGACACATGGGACAACAATGCAGCTTAAGGTGCAACAACATGATGTGTACAAGATGGTCATGAGGTCTAGCATTGTGATGATGGGTGTAGCATGGTGCAACATGGTGAGGTGCAGCATGATGACAGGATGCAGCAAAATGATAAGTGAAGGAGTCACCTTGGAGAATCAATTGAAGCAACATGTCTTCAACTGATCTCATGTATCATCTTCTTAGAGATGATCTATGCTCTTATTTAGACAAGTCAAAATGTTGCTTCTGTTGTATATGTACTATCTCTCTCTCTCTCTCTTTGCTGAACTATTGAAGAACATAAAAGAAGAATTGATCAAGGGTTTCCCCACATTGGCGTTTGTCCCTGGCTAGTGCCACATCTTGTGTCCTCTTGTATTGGCTTGTCTTCTGCGATTTATGTTTATGTTCTATCTGCAGTTTATTTTAATGCTGATGTGATTGCTAATCTGGAAAAGATATTGAGCTAACTGTGAAAATTGAAATAAATTGCTCTAAGCATAGAACATACCTAAAATTAACATGGTATCAGAGCTGAGGTGAAGACAAAGCCCAAGCAAGAGTGAAAGAGCAATCACCGAAGACAGTTGGGAAAGGACAAAAGGATCAGTGGATTCCTCATCCCTCTTCAAATTCACCAAGGGTGATGTCGAAGCGGACAATATTATCAAAATGGCGCAGCGGAAGCTTCTGATGGCCTACCTAAAGATCACTTCAATGGGAAGTCCAGATCTAAGGGTGGAAGGAAAGGCAGATGCCTTGGTTGTAATAAGTTCGACTGTTATGTGAAGGGGTGTCCGAATGGTAGGGACACATCACTTGATGATGATAACAATTATTCCAGGGACATCTTCAATGTTGAAGTTTCTAAGTCTAATAGTTAGAAACCCTCCATGTACTTACTGGTTTATATCTTCCTACTTGTTCTGATTAATTAACTAGTTAGTTACCATGTAAATAATGAGAATAAACTCAAGTACATGCTCAACATATTACAGACCATCAACTGAAGGAAACAAAAACAAGCACACAAGTGACACTGTTGTTTTTGGACTAATATCTGAGGGTTTGATTTATTAAGCAGTTTCAGAATACAATTTGAGTGCCAAATCTGGCTCACCCAACAGAGTAAAATCTCAGCAATAGTACCTCTCTACTCGGAAGTAGATATTCCAGCTGAAACCTTGGATAAACACTCCGACAGCTCCACAGCTCCAATTTGCCCCACAAAACTCCACCGTCAGCGTCTTTCGTCCTCTGCGTTAGCTTTCTTGGCAGTTCTCGGCAGTTTCGGTTGTTCCTGACAATTCTGGCTTCTGCCCTCTGCGTCAGCTTTCCCGGTAGTTCTGGCAGTTCCTGGTAGTTTCGGCTTTTGCCCTCTGTGTCAGCTTTCTTGGCTGTTTCGGCAGTTCCGACTATTCTTGGCAGTTCTGACTTCTGCCCTCTGCGTCATCTTTCCCGGCTGTCATGGCAGTTCTAGATGTTCCCAGCAGTTCCAGCTTCTGCCCTCTGCGTCAGCTTTCCCGACTGTTCCGGTAGTTCCCGACAGTTCCAGTTGCTGCGCTAATGCTCCCGGTGCTATCTCTGCCTCTTTGCTTCTGTATTCACTGCCGCTCAGCGACAACTCTGATCACTCTCAACTTTCTCAGCAAACCCAGCCCTAGAAAGTCGAAATCTTGATCTCTTGGTGTTTTCTCCAAGTGACCCTCAAGCCTCCTCTTATACTTTTCTTGTTGACAGATCAACAACCGAGATTAAGTCCCTAATCGACGGCTAAAATTAGATTTGGCTTGATACATGACTTTTGGACCATTCTAACACAATTTTATATTAATTCACATTAATATTTTAATTTCCCTAAGTTTAGACTTAGGGACTCTATTAAAAATATTAATTATTTTAATATTTCTCAAACTGTTTAGAATCTGCCCAACCCCTTTCTGGGTATTGGAGATCTCATGTGCTTTAGCGTCTCCACCAAATTTCGTGGCTAGAGCACATCCGATGCTACCCCAAATCAACACTCCCTCTTAGCGAGGACTGTGCTCTAGCAATACTCCTCACTAAGTATTACTCTAATCATCCGGCATCGGTCCCTGATGCTAGGCCTGTTGCCCATCATCTGCACCGCTGTATCTCGTATTGCCACCCATGGCTTTGCCACTGCCACTGCTACATCTGTAAGACAACTCCCTCTGCATCCATGCTGCTGCCCATGGCCCTGCCATTGCCACTGTTGCGTTTGCACTGCATCCCCTCTCATCATGCTGCATCGTGCTGCCCATAGCACCGTCATTGCTAACTGCTGCACTACAACTCAGTCACTAAGAAGTAAGTAACTGATCTCCTTACTTTGACATCTCTGTCAGGCTAGAGACACTCTCGATGCTGAAGCTCCCTTTGTCACTGACAAGTGATTCCTCTCTGACCTCTGCGTTGCTGCAACAACTCCCTGCATCTCGCATCGTTGCACACCTCTTTGTGCCATCTTGCACTGGTGCAACACTCTCGTGCCTCTCACAGTGTTGCAACCTGCTAGCCTCGCGCTATCCTGGGAATCCTGCACTGTCGCTCCCTCTGTTGCTCCATCCTCATTCGTCTCTACCGACATCTGCCAGTACTGCTACTCCTCATCGGGGCTCCTGTAGCAAAGGTATAATCCAAGAGGTTGGGATACCTCGAGGATCCTGCCCCTCATTCCCTGTAGTCTGTCTGACTACAGCTCGATGTCTCCCCACTTCTGCTCAAGTGGTGTGTATGCACTCATGGTACAGTCATCGTCTGTCTCCACTTCCTTCTCTGCCCTTGCTGGCACAACCTTGGTCTCGGAGGCCTCTCCCTTACTGTTCTTCCTTTTACATCAGGTCGCATAGTGACCCAACTCCCCACAGTTGAAGCATTTGACCTTGGAGAGGTCCTTCTTCTTTCGTTTCTCCTGCTTTCCCTCAGATGCTAGGGCAGCATCCTCTCCCTCCTTCTTGATTCTGATCTCCTTCTCGCTGCTTCCCGTCTTGATTAGCTTTCTGATCTCTTCTTGGTGAAGAGTCGCCCACATCTCCTCCCAATCTGGAAGGGTCACCCTGCCCAGTATACTCTGGACAAACACCTCCTAGTCTTCAGAGACTGCGTTCAGGGCTATTCTCACCATCAATTTTGGATCTGGCGCGGCCCCTGTGGAAGTCCGCTGATCCTGAATCTCCTTCAATCGACCGAGGAAGAGGTCGATATTTTCTTCCTTCATTTGGCATGACCGCAATTGATTTTCTAGTAACATCCTTCTCTACATAGAAGTATGTTGGTACAATTTCTTTAGGGCCTCCCACATTTCTTGTGCCGTTTCCTTTTCGACAATATGTGGTACTACATGGCCCTTGGCCTCGTCAAGGATGATGCTCTTGGCCCTCACCATTGCCTCCTTGTACTTTTCGTTATCAGTTAGGTCAACTGGGATAGCTATCATCCTCAAGGCAAAGTGCTTGACATGATTTCTATCTAGAATAGATAAGACTCTGGCCTTCCAGACTACAAAGTTTGAGGCTCCGTCCAACTTGTCCTGGTCTCTTACCCTGTTCATTGCCATCTTGCTGCTCCTCTACTTCTCGTCTGGAAGTTCTCGATGTGACTCCCTCTGAGCCTCGATTTCCCTCCTGGAAATCCTTCTATCAATGTCGAGATGCCCCTCCTCTGATTGTCTGTGCAGCTACACCACTGATCCAGATTTCTCGACTAGAAACCCTCAATAGCAACTTCCTCCTTGGCCTTGCCCTGTTAGGTACTATTTTGACTACAGTACCCCGCAACTTACCCACAGTCTCCTAAACCCCAACAAAATGAAGTTAGAGCTCCTAGGCTCTGCACAATCTTGACACCAACAAATCAACTTCCTCAGCCAACTGCGTCAGCCCACCTGGCCTTTGCGTGAGCTTGTCTTTGCCTTCCTCAGCCTTTGTGCTGCCTCTTCGTGGCTCAACCTCGATGACGCAGGCACTATGTCACCCTTCCCTTGCTGCTACTCTACTAGGAACAACTTCTGTCACTTGGGACAACTGTATTTTGCTGCTGCTGCTCTGCTCGGTTGGTGTCCTCAGTTCTCCTGTGATCTACAACCACCCTCTGATGCCATGTTGAAGTTTCTAAGTCTAATAGTAAAAAACCCTCCATGTACTTACTGGTTTATTTCTTCCTATTTGTTTTGATTTATTAACAAGTTATTTACCATATAAATACTGAAAATAAACACAAGTACATGCTCAACATTATAGACCATCAACTAAAAGAAACAGAAACAGGCACACAAGTGACACCATTGTTTTTGGACTAATGTCCCCAGAAAAACCCAATGCAGGAAAACCGATGCAACTATCTGAGGGTTTGATTTATTAAGCAGTTTTAGAATACAATCTGGGTGCCAAATCCAGCTCACCAAACAGAGTAAAATCTCGACAGTAGTACCTCTCTACTCGGAAGCAGATATTTCGGCTGAAAACTCGGATAAATACTTTGGCAACTCCACAACTCCAATCTGCCCCACGAAACCCCAACGTCAGCCTCTAGGGACTGTGTCAGTCTCTTCTGCCCTCTGCATCAGTTTTCCCGGTAGTTTCGGTAGTGTTGGCTGTTCCCGACAGTTCTGACTTCTGCCCTCTACGTCAGCTTTCCTGGTAGTTCTGGTAGTTCCGGCTGTTCCCGACAATTTCGACTTCTGCCCTCTGCGTCAGCTTTCCTGGCTGTTCCCGACAGTTCCAGCTTCTGCCCTCTGCATCAAATTTACCGGCTTTTTCGGCAGTTTCGGCTGTTCCCGACAGTTCTGGCTTCTGCCCTTTGCATCAGCTTTCCCTGCTATTCTGGCAGTTCTCGGCAGTTCCGGTTGTTGCGTTGATCCTCCCGATGCTATCTCTGCCTCTCTACTTTTGTATTTATTGCCCCCTCAGCTGCAACCTTGATCACTCTCTCAACTTTCTCAGCAAACCCAACCCCAGAAAGTTGAAATCTTGATCTCATGGTGTTTTCTCCAAGTGACCCTCAGGCCTCCTCTTATACTTTTCTAGTTGACAGATCAATGACTGAGATTAAGTCCCTAATCAACGACTAAGATTATATTTGGCTTGATCCATGACTTTTGGACCATTCTAACACAACTTTATATTAATTCACATTAATATTTTAATTTCCCTAAGTTTAGACTTAGGGACTCCATTAAAAATATTAATTATTTTAATATCTCTCGAACTGTTTAGAATCTGCCCAAAGGACTCCATTAAAAATATTAATTATTTCTGGGTATTGGAGATCTCATGTGCCTTAGCCTCTCCACCAAATTTCGTGGCTAGAGCACATTCGATGCTACCCTAAATCAACATGCAATGATCGAAGGAATGACAGGTAATGCAAGTCATCAAGGAAACGACTGACTCTTCATTGGATAGAAGGGTGCTTTCTCTAATTTGGTAGAGATGGAAACAATCATGGGATTATACTTGGAGTCAATGCCACCTATCCTGGAAAGGGTGTAGGAAATGTTACCCCTCAATTGAATGAGGGTAACTCGATTCATTTCTTTTATGTACCTTATCGCAAGAAGAACCCGGTGTCCATTTCGACAATGGAAGTCAAAGATTTCAAGGTGGCATTCATTGATGGAAAGGTACGTGTTTGAAAATGGAATTTTCAAAGATGCTTTTGAGTTCAGGGTTGGTAGTTTGTATCAAGTTGCAGGATGGTCCATTGGGGACCATGTCAGTTGTCACATCTCATCTATAGCGCCAGAGGTCTACTTATTATCTGGCCCTACCCAATGTGAGTCAGATGGTGATAGGGATGCTTGAATTCGAAAGGAGCATGAACGTACATGTCTGAGATGTACTGAAGGAAAATCTTACAAGGGGACCATTCCCCTCATGTAGCAGGTCCACAGGTTTGGAACAACCCGAGGGGTTTGAGATTCATGATCGGGAATCTCATGTATGCAGGTGGAAGAAAGCCCTCTATGGCTTGAAGCAAAACACCCTGGGCATAGTATGAGAGGATTGATAGCTGTTTGATGAGGCTGAGATTCACTAGGAGTGAAGCCGATCCAAACCTTTGCTTGAAGGTTGTGGATGATAAACCTCTCATATCGACACCTTCTGAGGACGTCCTATTTTTGTTAGGTGCAAACCCTCTCATTTGCAGAAGTAAGAGGGAGTTAGATTTCAGAATTGGAATGGTGAACAACAAGCCCACGACTACCTCGATGGAGCTTAACTTTAAGAAGTTATGTGGTAGGGATACCGTACCTGATTTGGGAAATGCCTTTGAGTTTCACAAACTCATACTAGTATTGATGTTTTTGGTGAATTCCCATTCGGATATATGTTTTGCAATTAGCATGATGAGCTCATATATGGTTGAGCCTCACTGGATTGGTGCCAAGAATTTTCTGAGATATCTTCTGTGCACAATCTCTCATGGATTGAGATACACTATTGGAAATGTGAAGTTGCATGATTATTCAAATACTGTCTAGGCAGGCAGTGTGGAGAATCGCAATGGCACTTCCAAGTGTTGGTTCTCTTCGCATTTTGTTCGATATCCTGGATAACTAGGAAGCAGAAGTCGGTTGCTATAAGCACTGCTGAGACCGAATACATAGCTAGAAGGATGATCTCGTGTGAAGTTGCCTGGTTGTGGAAGCTCTTCAGTGAATTGTTTGTACACATGATGGATACCACCGGGATCCTATGTGTCAACCAGGGGAGGGGATTTGATTGTTGAGAAATCTCGTATTCTATGATTGCTCCATCATATAGACAACAGATGCTACCTTATCTAGGATATGGTACTTTATGAGCGAGAAGGCTTCATCGCACTGAGATTGATGTATAGGTCGCAGACATTTTGCCGAAGCCCCGGGGAAAGGTCAAATTTGTGACTTTCCTGAACGACTTGGAGTCGTTGAGAGACCCTCTTATAAGGGTCTTACATGATGCATGCATTGAGCTTTGGAAGCTTCGGGGGGCTTGGGGTGCTTCTTGGAGCAAAAATTGACCATAGGGTGACTCACCCTCCCCTATTGATGCGTTGTGTACAGGGTGAATGGTTAAACCTTCCCCTGTGATACCCCGTGGCGACCTATGGATAGGATGAGTGGTTCTCTTGTCGAGGCATCCTACCCATGCAGTCTGGGACTCATGGGGAGTACCTCTCATCTGGCCAATGAGTAGGGAAATGGGGTTAGGGACCATAGTAGTGCTATTGATGGTCGCATCGTTGTATCTACCTTACTCCCTATGCTAGGATGACCTCCATTAGTTTGGGATCAATGAAACTGATCTGGGATCAGTATGAGTGGTTTGAGACATTCTCTTGTGATATTGATCTGGGATCAATAAAACTGACTTCAGGTCAGTAGAGAATGGTATGAGACATTCTCGATCAATTATTCTTCTTCATGGTTCAGCAGAGCAGAGCTTAGTAGAGCAGAGCAGAGCTTAGCTTAGCAGAGCAGAGCAAAGCTCAGAAGAGCAATGCAGGGCACTGATGGTAGAGATAGTATAGTCGGACATATGGATCAGCGGATGGAGTTCTCCCTAGTTGAGAGGGAGTGTTAAAATTGGCAACTAGGGCCAAACTCTATGTGGGTCATCTTATTTATGGCAGTTGATATTTTTCTTGGAGCCCTCTCATCGAGAGGTGTAGGATTAATCTAAAGATCATCTGATTTCGATACATATTCATGGAGTTATGAATTTATTTGTGTTATATGACAATTCGTCAAGGTCGGCTAGCAACCAAATAAACCTCACATGTGCTCAACTTTTAGTATAAAAGGAGATGACTTGAGAGCCATTTCTCACACACACTCCTATCTTGATTTCTCTCCACTTGTCTTGGGTTTTAGTGGAAGAGAAATCTAGGAGTGGAAGCCCTAGAAGTTGGAGGAAAAGAGGTTGCCCTAGACGCAGTTAGAAGGCAGCCCTAGATGCAAATGGAAGGCAACCCTAACACTATCCTAAGGCAGCCCTAGATATAGATGGAAGGCAACCCTAACACTATCCTAAGGCAGCCCTAACCTATGCTATCTCAAGGGTAACCTAGCCATAGTCAAGATAAGGATATACTTTGCCCTGATATGTCCTAGCCGCAACAAAGTCATGGGCCTCTTAGAGGACTGAGCTGCTGTTAGGAGGGCCTAGGAGTTGGGCTAGAAGGCAACAATCCAAGGCCTACTTCAGTGAAGGAGAAGGGACGTTAAGGTCACCCTTGTGACCACTTGAAGAGGCACCAAGGTCCGTGTGAAAGCCGTAGGCTTGTAAGTATTGTTTTGATGGTCAAAACAACCCTCTACATGGAGCTGTAGGTGTCTCCTCAACTAGCGAGGTCACCTACCTTGTAAAGAAAGGGAGGTTGCATAATTCAAGGTGAGTTATGGGCTGATCATTGCACTGCTGTAGGTTACAGGAGGGTGCCCTAACTAGTGATTGAATTCTATCCATGAACAACAGTACAGAGATGTTGGATACTGCCACATAGGAGCTGCAATGTCACTAACAAATAGGACAATGGGACAACAACATGTTGGGACGACAACTTTGATGGGACAACGCAATGACATAGGACAACTATGACAATTGTGCAGCAGTGGCACAAGTGGGACAATTGCTAACTAGTGCAGCAAAGTAAATAGGACAACAAGGTACATAGTGTTGTATAGATGCATGGGATAGCAGGGTACATAGTGCTGTATAGATACATGGGACAACTGTGACATGGCAACAAAGGTACATGGGACAACAACAAGCATGATGAAGCATGGACAACAACAAGCATGGTGAAGCATGGACAACAAGGCAGCATGGTGTAGCATGGCAAGCATGGACAACATGGCAAGCATGGTGCAGCATGGCAAGCATGGACAACATGGATAGCAGTGACAAGCATGGTGCTGCAAGCACATGAGACATGATGTATGACAACATGGTTATGACACATGGGACAACAGTGCAGCATAAGGTGCAGTAACATGATGTGTACAGCATGGTCATGAGGTCCAGCATTGTGATGATGGGTGCAGCATGGTGCAGCACGGTGAGGTGCAACATGATGATAAGATGCAACAAAATGATAGGTGAAGGAGTCACCTTGGAGAATCAATTGAATCAACATGTCTTCAACTGATCTCATGTATCATCTTTTGATCTATGCTCTTATTTAGATAAGTCAAAATGTTGACTTATGTTGTATATGTACTATTTCTCTCTCTCTCTTTGCTGAACTATTGAAGAACATAAAAGAAGAATTGATCAAGGGTTTCCCCACATTGGGGTTTGTCCCTGGCTAGCGCCACATCTTGTGTCCTGTTGTCTTGGCTTGTCTTCTACAATTTATGTTTATGTTTTATCTGCAGTTTATTTTAATGCTGATGTGATTGCTAATTTGGAAAAGATATTGAGCTAACTGTGAAAATTGAAATAAACATCTCTAAGCATAGAACATACCTAAAATTAACATGACTCATTTGCTGTAATTCATCTTGTTGGAGTTGTGACTCAAGTTGAAGAAACTCAATCTTCTCCTGTGTATCTTGTAATTAGGTATGAATATTGGAGAGATTGGCTTTGCTAATTTTGACTTTGTCATGAACAATAGAGTATATCAGAGTATGCAATAACTCCAATACATTATTAATTCAAACCATTTTCTCAAGCTCAACACATGGTAAAATAATGAAGAAAAGATACCTACTTGTATTCTTAGCACATCAATAAGAAGAAAAGAATCCAAACATTGTAGACTTCCATGGATAACAAAAGTTGTTTTTTTTTTGGTCCCCTTTTTCAACAAACATGCTCCTACTGCAAACTTAATAAGACTTGATTTGAAAGGAATAGAGGGAAATTTTATTTTTCAAGTAGAAGCAAAATTTCACCAAATTGCTTCCAATTCACAAAGAGGAAAATGTCTCAATGCTCCCAATGGCAAGCAACGGCCTTGCACCACTGAACCATAAAATGCAAAATATGTAGCACTTTCCACTGTATTGGCAGCGTATCCAAAATTGTGGGAACTATGGTATGCGCGTATGAAGTAGTGGAATGAGTGTTCTGCGAGGTCCTACTTTAAGCTAACTGTGGCTTCCAACAACACATTCAATTTATGAGCCTAATACAGTCTTCTTAGTGATTATCTTATCCACTGTTGTGGTATTGTAGGTTGAGACAATGAAGAAGTATCCAAGAAGGCCACCTCCATTATTGCATTTGAATGGCTGGCATTTGACCATGATTGAACACTCTCTCTTGGTACTTTTCATGGTTTTTTCCACTTATTTACTCCTCCAGTGGCGATTTGTTGCACAAACAAATGTTACATTCATTGCCCCATAACAAGGTTACATGTCCGGGGAAGTAGCAGTGGATCGATAGAAAGTGCAGCTTAACCAATAGATCTAGCACAACCAATTCAATATAACAAGGGTTGGGGATATTTGGTTTTGACAACCCATGGGCTAGCATAACAAATTCAATTGCCTCTCCTTCACGTCATTACCTTGCACTTCAATGGCTGCCCTCTGTGGTAAAGTCTAACCTTGTACCTAGACTTCGAGCTTGCGAGTTGGTTTTGAGCTGAACAAAGAACTCGTGAGTGGAGGTGCAACATTTGGAGGTCCTGCTTGAATGCAAACATGGAGGGAATGAAATTTGCTCTAAGTTAAAGTTGTGGATGGGAAGCTGAAGACCAAAGAGGCTGTGAGTGAAAGGAGCATCTTGTTCCTCTAAGGATACATGAGCTCAATTAGTACAAGATCTTCTTCCACTTCTAGTCTCACAAGTATCATCAGTCTTCGAGTAGTTACCCGCCAACCAATTTATATAGAGGAGACAATGTAGGCCTGTGGAGGGTTTGTTGAGGAGGCCTTTGGCAAGTGTGTTGAATTCCTAGAGCAAGTATATCTATTACGAGGGGTCAACAATGGAGTCAAGAGAGTCAATTGCATAGTGGGGTCTGTTAATTCCTTCTGACCAATCTTGTGGCACTACCTTTATTGTCTTGAGGTTAATGAACTTTGTTCTTTTCACATGGGAAAAATGAGTGAACTGGGAATTTAATGGAAGGATGGATCCTTGTGAGGGATGTAATAGAGAAAGGAGAGAATGCAACCACACCAAGCTTCACTTTCTGGGTTGTGGGGGCAGAGAATGGGCATGCAAGGAAACAAGCACATAGAGAGTGAAGTCCGAGACAAAGAGAACACAACTGCATGGGTTTTTGACTACAATGAAGCAGTAGGTGAAACACTTTGGATTACTCAAAGGATCAAAGTACTTTGGATGACAGTGGTACAACAAGAGAACAAACAAGCATGTTAGGTCTGTTGGAGAAACAGGGAGGCTGCAAGATTAATGTAATTTCTCCTTTCTTGATAATTACTTGTGAATTTGTTGGCATTATTTGATTATGTTTTCTTTCTTTCATTAAGCAATTACCAAATGTAAAAACATGAAGATCTCAAGAACACAAAGAACACAAGATATAGGTTCCAAGCCAGGGCAAAACCCCTCCAAGGGGAAAACCCAGAAAATTCTCCTTATAGAATCAAATCAAATGATATATCCAAGACCCATAACCCACCCTCTAGATGGCAAGTCAAACCTTCCCTCTCCATAGCAAATCCATCCTCAAGAGACCAACAAAAAATCTTCAACAAGGCAAAACTTTCACAAATCAGATTTCAAGAGAAAATCTTCTTCAATCTCAGACTTCGGTCCTCCTCTTCTTCTCTGTGTCTCTCTGCAATATTTTAGAAGTTCAAAACCAAATATGTAAAGTGTGTGTCTACAAATGAGCTCCAACTTCCCTTTATTTATACTTGTCCAGAGGGGTGCGAATAGACATGTCTATTGGGGCAGGGCCAACTTGGCATCTAGAGGCTGTTTTTAACCCAATTTACAAATTGAAAATTTCTTTTTCCTTTTTCTTTAAAATAGGTCCAAGTAGGACTTTGACTCTTTTGACTTTCATCAAATCCTAGAAGCATGAAGAACATGCTTAACTAATAAAATAATAATTTCTTTGAGCATGAGACACACGCTTGAAAATAAATTTTTCTTTTTCTTATTTTTGCATTTTACATAAAATTTATTTTGATACAATTATTAAGACCGAGCTTAGTTACATTCTCCAACAAGGTCCACAGGGAGTGTTAGGGAAACGATCTGTCTACAACCTGACAAACAGATTTGGCAGAGCGCCTAGGTGAAGAGCTGACAAGCATTGATACTACTGTTAGTCTCATAAATTTGAAAATCCAAGATTTGATAAGTGTGAGATGCTTATTATTCACAAGATGTGCATATCAATACAATATTTCCTGACCCTTGGTTTCATATTCCAAGAGGTCTTTTGGACTTCTCATGACTATTGACATTCACTTGAGGTTTTTTGCCTTCCTTTCAAGTGAATAAGCCAAATTTACATAACCCCAAAGGAATATCTTTCCAACACCTTGTATAAGTATAGAATCCTAATAGAAGATATTTGAACCTGTGGCCCCGTAGGTGATGATGATAAAACTTGGACGAAATGCTGAAGTGAACCCTGAAAGAGATTATCAAACAAAGTTTTGGATTGGTTGCTGTAGTGAGCCCTTGAAGGTGTGTTTAAAACTTTAAAACCTTGGGAAATCCTAAACAAGAGGTGTTTGAGAAATTCTAGATCTGAAATCCTCAGGTCAATGTCTCTAGCCAAAATCCCTAGCTCACCTATGGAGAAAATCATACAATGGAAACCTTAATTCCACAGCCCTTGGGGCACATTAGCCAAAAAATCTCCTAAAATTGCTGCAAAAAAATCAGATCTGGAAACCTTAATTCTGCAATCATAAAAGAGTGATGCTATAACTGAAAATTCTCCAAACTGTTGTTGAAAGTTTGCTGAAACCTTGGTTCTGCAATCATGAAAAGTAGTGATGCTACCAGCCTATATCCTTGGACATCTGTTGAAAATATGCTGAAATAAATTGACAAGTATACTGTAGTGCTGGGTGCTTAAATTAGCGGAGAATATCTTTGTAATTAGTGCATAAAACATGGTCCAACAGCCTAAAAAAATGTTTCTTCCAGCAGTGAAGTAGGTAGGTACAGTTCACATCCACTCTAATACCAAGTTGAGATCAGAAACATAATGAGGAGATCAGATGGAATCAATGCCTACCCAAATCTTTCTTAGACATATCTACAGCACTATTTGCCTTACTTTCTCTGGACCTAGGTAGCTTGGGATCTTAGGCATATCTATAGGACTTTTCACCTTCCTTTCTCAAAATCTAGGTAGCTTAGGATCTTAAGGATGTCTGCAGGACCTTTCTGGAGATTATATATGTCTGTGTTGGAAATACTGAGAGGGGGGTGAATTAGTATTTACTATTTTCTTTACTTTTCACACAATTGGTTAGTTTATTAAGTTAAACATTCAGAGCATAATCCACAATTCATAACATCGTCACATCAAAGATAGTACACACAGAATTTCATCTCAAAACAGGCTTTGCATTATGTATGGTTTACGTACAACAATTTCAGTCAAACTGGAAGGGAGTATAGGACTCCCCAATGCCTGAAGATGTTTGCAGGCAGGGTTTGCAAGAGTCTCCAACCTCCTTTACAAACAACCAATTCACCCACTGTTTCTGCTGTCCACTGCTACCACCACTGCTGCACTCACTGTCTGCAACCACTGATTCTGCTGCTATCACTGTCACATCTGCTTCAACCTGCCTACAGCCCCAGCTGTTCACTGCTGCCACTCTTCCTGCAATACCCTACTGCCACCTCTGCACTTTACCTACCAGCTGTTACTACTACTGCTCTTCACTGACATCATCACTGTCAAGGAGCATATTTATTGACATTATCACTGTCAAGTAGGGGCTGTCCCCTTCTGTCGAATGTCATTCCCTGCCAAACTGTCACATATCAAGAGCTCTGTCACGATTGCGTATCAAGAGCAATGTTACTGTCACAGAGGAACATCCCAATCATACATCCATGCCATACATCTGCATAACTGTCATCATATCAAAGTTATTAACTTATTTATCATGTCAATAGGTCTTTGGCATACACAGTTACTGCTGTAACGATATTCTTCAAGGTTATAATTACCAAACAAGGTCACTCTCATCGAAGTTTGATTATTGTCTATCTGTCATATATAGATGATTATCTTACTGATATAGGTCACTATACCAATGTTCTGTCCTAAACCATAGCATAAGTTTCAGCTCCACATACATAGCATCAACTGCACTGTCATTTATGATCTCTGTTAGGTAACAGTTAAAGTCTGTGTCACAACTGGAGTGTCATATCGCAGTCATTGGAATGCTGCCATTCATTAATGCCTTCATACAGATCTCTGACTTATTCATCCCTGCTATACAACTGATACAGACTCCTCTAGACAATTCAGCATCACAAGATTCAACACCGCACAGTGGCACCCCTTGCAAACACTAGTTAGATATTTTGCAGCCTCTGTCCACAATAGGAATCACCATGCCTCAGACTTCAAGGTTGTGAAAGTTTCAAGTCTGAAATCCTATTGCAGCAGCTGGTATTATTTCTTTTAACTGATAAATTAATAATTCAGTTTATTGCTATGGCAACATCGAAATAAACACACTGCAATAATAGTGCTGGAAATTGAGAAATAAGCTAGTTCACACACATAAAAATTAACACAGTTTTAATTGGACAATTGTCCCCGGAAAAACCCAACTTGGGAAAACCAGTGCAGCAGTGAGGGTTTTATTATTATTCAGCAGCAGAAATTTTGAGTACAATAAAATGGCTGCCAAACTGGTGGTTCTATTTGAGAGAAATACTGACAAAATTTACTGCGGGAATTTATCCTCGTTCCAAGCAATCCTGGCTTAGTTTAGGCTCAAAACTGACTATGTTTCTGCCTCTGCGTCAACCTCTGCGCAGGCCCTGCGAAGGAATCCCTTGTATAGACCAAAGAAGGAAATAGTGCCAGCTTTTTCAAGAAATCTTTCATTGTATTGTTTATGAAGTTATCACAAAACAAGTCTTAGCCAAAAATGTAGCCCTAGAGAAATATGAATGCAAAGACTGTACAAGGTGATGGATTTCGATTTTGAAGAAAGGAAAAAAACCTAAGAAGGAAAGCACTGATTTTGTAAAGAGGGTTATAATCCTTAGATATACCCAAGGAACCCTGAAGATAAGAGCAAACTTAATGCAAGTATAAAACCCTAAAAGATATTCAAATCCATGACCTTGTGGGGTGATGATGAGAAAATTGCAGACGAAATGCTGAAGTGAACCCTAAAAGATATGATCCAAACAAACTTCTGGATTGATTGCTCCAGGGAACCCTTGAAGTTGGGTTAAAATCCCAGGAAATTCTAAACTGTTGGAAAATATAACTAGGTTCAGTCTTCATTAATGTATTTGAGTCATCATGAAATGTACTTGTCAAAAGAATAAGGAAAATAATTTTTACTATTGTGTCAATGACTTATTAAAGCATGGGTTTCATGCTTCGGTCATCATTATATTAGTCAAAGTCCCCATTGTGGAGTCCTAGGATTAATATTGAGTCTATAGAATCATTGTACATTTAAAGAGACCCTTCTTGGGCATTTGAATCATGTAAAAAGGTTTACTATTGAGTCAAATATAATTTATGTAACCTCCACACCAAGTCGCCCTAGAAGAGATCAAGTCGGTCTAAGGACACTAATTCGACTTCACTTGGAACCTATAAATAGGGAGAAGTCGAATTCATTTGGAGCATCTCATCTCAAGTGAGTTCGATATCTCTAAGGAAGCTGGAGAAGTGTGAAGTAGGTAAAAGGAAGCAAAAGGAAGCACGAGTTGGGTAAAGTCTAAGGAGAAGAAGAAAATACAAATTTTGGAGCTACTCTCTCTCTGTTTTGTGCCCTAGTATGGGAAATCGAAGTCTTCCAAGTATTGCTGCTGGTAGTTGTTCCCTGATGCTAGAAGTTGCTGGGAAGGAAGTGCTGCTGGAAAGGGGTCGAAGATCTGGAAGGCTGACTTGGTGTGGAGGGAAGGTTTGGTCTTTGTCTAGGTTGAAGTGTCTCAAAGAATACTATTGAATAAAGATAATTTTTGATTGGGTTTTCCCTTTGAGGGGGCTTTTGCCTTTCTTGTGTCTCTTGTTTTGTGATCTTCATACACACATAATATGGTAATTGCTTGATGAAAGATAAGATAATAAAGAAGTGAAAGAAACCAACATAACTCACAAGTAATTATCCAGAAAGAGGAACCAAACCGTAATCTACTTGCATTGATTTCTCAACATGGTATCAGAGCTAAGGTCAGGAAAAGTTGAAGATCACTATGTTGGCATGGATTCTCCCTCTTTGATAAACTACATGAAGATGGGTATCAACATTGCTGGAAGCTGGATCAAGAAGGTCATTTACTACTTATTCAACAACGTCAAAAGTCAAGGATTCTTGGTTGCTCTTACAGGTTCTCTTAGTGATGACAATGCATGGATCATTGACAGTGGAGCATCAAGACACGTGACAAGAGAAAGTAAACAACTTCATACATTATCAAAGGAGCCATCTTCTCATGTAGTGGAATTGGGTGACAACAAAAGCTATGCTGTTAGAGGCCTGGGATCAACATCGTTGAAGCTGGAAAATGGATCGAAGTTGCACCTCAACAACATTCTATATGTTCGAGGTTTGAAAAAGGATTTGCTTTCTATTTCTTGTTTAGAAGATAAAGGGGATAGAGTTGCTTTTGTTGATGGAAAAGTATTGGTTTGGGTAAAAGACTCTAGCATTTATAAAGCTAGGGTTATTGGAGTTTGTGAGGGAAGCCTTTATAGAGTTATTGTACCACCTCCTCAAGCATTGGTTCACATGGAAATTAATCCCATTGAGCTATGGCATAGGAGGTATGGTCATCTACATTATAAGGTCATCACTACTCTTAGTCAATTAGTTGATGGCATCCCCAATATGAAGTTAGATCGTGAAGGTGTGTGCAAGGGATGCTCTTTGGGAAAACATACAAGAAAGCCATTTCCGAATAGACTAGGTCTAAAGAGATAATAGACGTCATCCATTTTGATGTGTGTGTGCCCATGTCTGAAAAATCACTTGAAGGTCATCTCTACTATGTAACATTCATTGATGATCATTCTAGAAAGACATGGCTCTACCTTCTCAGAACAAAAGATGAAGTATTTGAAAAGTTCAAGGAGTTTAGGTCAGAAGTGGAAACCCTAACCGAAAGAAAGATAAAAACTCTAAGGTCCGACAATGGTTAGGAATAAACTTCTAAGGAATTGATTGCATATTGTAAGGAAACAGGAATTAAGAGGGAGCTCATTGTTCCCGATTATCCCGAACAAAATGGAGTGGTCGAAAGGAAGAATAGGTCAATTGAAGAAGGCATTCGAACAATGCTCCTTGATCAAGACCTACCAAAATTCTTATGGGGAGAAGCAGCAATGACACCTGTGTACATTCAAAATAGAAGTCCTCATAGAAGTCTTAATAATATAACACTTGAAGAAGTATTCACAGGAAAGAAGCCAAGTGTGGATCACCTCCGAATCTTTGCAAGTCCAGCATACATCCATGTCCCAAAGGACAAGCGAAAGAAGTTGGATTCCACAAGTATCAAGGGAATATTCGTTGGATATAGTCTCTCCTCAAAAGCATATAGAATATACATTAAGGAAAGAAGACATATCAAAGTAAGCAAGGATGTCATGTTTGATGATAATCAAGCCTACAAGAAATCAAAGGATATTTCTATTGATTTTGATGACGAAGAAGTTCCTATATTTGAAGAAGAAGAAAATCATCATGAAAACCCTACTACAAATCAAGAAGAAGAAGAAGGACCAAGTGAGCCTATTCAATTGGTGGTCATTTAACCACAAGGAAAAGACCAAATTGGTTAAAAGCTACATTAGAAGACGCTGAAGGGCATGAAGCTACAAAAGGAACCTTTAGGGAAAGTAACAGACTGAAAATATTTTTTGGTTATGCTACATACATAACAAAATTAATTGAAGCCGAACCATCTACATTCAAGGAAGCTGCTCATCTAGAGGTTTGGAAGAAAGAGATGCAGGAAGAATATCAATCCATCATGAAGAATGGGGTTTGGGAAATCGTTCCTAGACCTAGTACAAATCGGTTGTCACCTCCAAATGGATCTATAAGATCAAACATGATGTTGATGGAATTATAGACAAGTAAAAAGCGAGATTCGTTGCAAGGGGTTTCTCTCAAAAGGAAGGCATTGATTATGAAGAAACTTTTGCTCCCACAACAAGGTACACTACCATTAGATTTTTGGTTTCATTGGCTGCTACAATGGGTTGAAATATCCATCAGATGGATGTGAAGACCGCATTTTTGAATGGGACCATTGATGAGGAAGTGTATATCGAACAACCTGAAGGCTTTGAAGTTAATAGCAGGGACTCTTATGTTTGTAGACTTAAGAAGACCCTAAATGGTTTGAAGCAAGCACCTAGGGCATGCTATGCAAGGATGGATGTATATCTACTTAGAATTGGGTTCGTAAAGAAGTTTTGTTGATCTGAATCTCTACACTGAGCTCATGAATGAGCCTGTCATTATTCTACTATATGTGAATGATCTATTCATCACAGGTGTGGAGCGAAGAATTCAAGAATGCAAGAAGATGTTGGCGGCTGAATTTGAAATGAAGGATCTAGGATTGATGCACTATTACCTGGGTCTAGAAGTATGGAAAAGACCTGGGGAGATATACTTGGGGCAAGGAAAGTACATCATCAAGTTGTTGCAAAAATTGGGGATGATGGATTCCATGCCGATGACTACTCCTATGATCACCAATCTCAAGAAGTTGAGGGGCTTCGACTCTAGTCTCATGGATCCTACCTCATTTTGACAGTTGGTGGGTTCCCTAATGTATCTGGTAAATATTAGGCTAGATATATGTTTTGTAGTAAACGTTCTTAGTCAGTTTCAGTTGGAGCCTCATCATGATCACTGCAAAGTTGCCAAACACATATTGAGGTATCTTCGTGGCACTAAACATCACTGCCTAAAATATGATAGTAAGGAAGTCAAGCTAATTGGCTTCACAAATTTTGATTGGGGTGGCAGTGAGACCGATGGAAGGAGCACTACCGGAGGATGTTTTAGTCTAGGAGCTGCTATGATCTCATGGATGTGTAGGAAGAAAGATCCCGTTGCTTTAAGTAGTGCTGAGGCAGAATATGTGCCTGCATGTGAAGTAGGAAAGGGGGCTGTTTGGTTAAGGAAGCTTCTGACAAATTTGTTGGAGAAGTCTCTAGGTCCTACTGTGATTAATTGTGACAATCAAAGTTGTATCAAAATGTCTGGAGATCCTCTGTTTCATTCTAGAACGAAGCATATCAACAATAAGTTCCACTTTATTAGGAACTTGGTGCATGATGGGATCGTGAAGTTGGAGTATGTCTCGACAGATGAACAGGTAACAAACATACTAAGAAAGGCTCTTCCTAATAAGAAGTTTGAATTTCTAGGGAACTTGCTTGGTTTAGTAGATATTGTTGATTGTATTGATGATAAAAGATTGGAATATATTTGTTGAGGCTCTAGGAGTGGAGCATTTCTTGTGAGAACATCTCGCCAACACTTTGTGTTGATGTCTAGGTCCCAAAGTAGGGACGGTGGCGTGGGTCGTAGAGCTCTGATTGTGGATGTGCACCTAGGTCCCTTGGTTGGTGGTTAGCAAGTAAGCTTGATGATACCTAGAGAGGTTGAAAGCTTGAGTCCACCTTGTTCCCACTTAGTTAGATTGCCCTAGTCAGGAATCTAGTCCATGGCATTGCGGTGCCTAAATTGATGAGAGACCAGTGGATAGATTGCGCTGGTCAGGAATCTAGTCCATGGCATTGCGGTCCCTAAAACTCTTCATTATTCATATAGTTTGAGATCTTCCATTGTATTTGTACATTATGAATACCTCCCTAGTTAAGAGTGAGTGTTGGAAAATATAACTAGGTTCAGTCTTCATTAATGCATTTGAGTCATCATGAAATGTACTTGTCAAAAGAATAAATAAAATAAATTTTATTATTGTGTCAATGACTTATTAAAGCATGGGTTTCATGCTTGTGTCATCATTATATTAGTGAAAGTCCCCATTGTGGACTCCTAGGATTAATATCAAGTCTATAGAGTCATTGCACATTTAAAGAGACTCTTCTTAGGATTTTGAATCATGTAAAAAGGTTTACCATTGAGTCAAATATAATTTATGTAGCCTTCACATGAAGTCAGCCTAGAAGAGATCAAGTCGGCCTAATGACACTAATTCGACCTCACTTGGAGCCTATAAATAGAAGGAAGTTGAATTCATTTGGAGCATCTCATCTCAAACTAGTTCGATATCTCTAAGGAAGCTAGAGAGGTGCAAAGTGGGTAAAAGGAAGCAAAAGGAAGTGCGAGTTGGGTCAAGTCTAAGGAGAAGAAGAAAATCGAAATTTTGTCGCAACTCTCTCTTTGTTTCGTGCCATAGTTTGGGAGATCAAAGTCTTCCATGTATTGCTGCTGCTAGTTGCCACCTGTTGCTGAAAGTTGATGCTGTTGGAAAATCGAACTAGATGGCAGTTAAATGATTTTCCTTATTATGATATTATCTTGTGATGTTTTCATTATTATCATTAGCTCTTTCGAATTATCTTTTCTAATCATCAAGACTAATGCCAAGCAACAAATAGAAGAGAACAAAAGATGTAGGCATGCTGCCAGGGCAAAACCCCCCTCGAGGGGAAAACCCAGTCACAAATTATTCCGTTAGTAGATTCAACAAATGAGACAACCAGGACCCTTACAATCTAGACTCGAGACTCCTCCATCAAGTCATCTTTGATCTTCCTCTCATATTGATTGCATTGAGCACCTGTCATTGTATTTGCATCGAGACATCATCCTTATCGCTGTCATGACACCGAGATCTCTTCACTATGATTCCACTGAAACCTCATCATTGTCTTGACACCAAGATCTTATCTTTGTGGAGACACCAAAACCTTTACTCTAATGACACCGAAATGTTCTCCCGAGAAAGCACCAAAACCTTCTCCCTGAGATTTCGCCGAGACATTGTCCTTAAGATAGCATCGAGACTGTGAGACAGTGATACCGAAACCTTTCCTCTGAGATTTATCTGAAATCTTCTTTACTGTGTTCATCTCTGTGATCTATTCTAACTTCTATCCTGTAGTTGTACCAAAACACTATCTCTGAAATCTTATCCGAACTTGCTTGACACTTTATCTCACCGAAAATTCTACTCTGAGATCCAAATTGTTCTGTGTTGGGTAATGCGAAAACCTCGTCCTGGTATATATAGTAGTTTGCCTATCATAAATGAGCCGACATGACCATTATGAACAATTGTGTCTCCATTTTATGGTTATGCTGACTTGAGTTATGTTAATTGAAGTCGACTGGTGGATAATCTATTTGAGGCAGACTTGAATAGTTCAAGTTGGTGACTTGCTGAAGAGGATGACTTTATGGAGGAGCCTTTGACCCCACAATAAATGACTTTGACAATATCCTAAAGCCTACAATGGAGGTTTGACCTATAATTGACCCAAGCATGAAACCCATGCTTTAATAAGTCAATTCAATTAAATAATAAATTCTTTTCTCTTTCTTTTTGACAAATATATTACATTTTGACTTCAAGTACAATAATGAAGATCGAACCTAGTTACATTTTCCAACACTCCCTCTTAACTAGGGAGGTATTCATATTTACACATCATCAAAGAGGTACATGGAAGATCTCAAACCACATCATCTTTGAAGAAGTTTAAGCACCACAATACCATGGACTAGATTCTTGACCAGGGCAATCTATCCATTGGTCTCTCAACAATTTAGGCACCGCAATGGCATGGACTAGATTCCTGACTAGGGCAATCTATCCAAGTGGGACCAAGATGGACTCAAGATTTCAGCGTCTCTAGGTACCATCAGGCTTACTTGCTAACCATCAACCCAAGGATCTAGGCGCGTATCCATGGTCAGAGCTCTATGACCCACGCCACCCTCCCTACCTCGGGACCTAGACATCAACACAAAGTGTCGGCCAGATGTCCTCCCAAGCAATGCTTCACTCACAAAGCCTCTCCTTGATCCAGTAGATCAAGGACAACAAATCTCTCCCAATCAAACTGATTGTTAACTAGCATGCTATCAAAACCTTTGAGAGATTTACACAACCCCAATCAATAATATACTTTCACACAAACCTTTGGGGTTTTCTAATGTTGTTTCTCAACATGGTAGGCCTATCAACCGAATCTTTCCTTTTCAACTTCACATACAACAACATATCTTTCAAACTTCATTCGCCAATAAAAAACTATGCTCTCCCTCTTAATCAAGGATATTTTCTCTGTACATGCTCCCTCTTAACCTAGGAAGATTTCATCTAGACTCCCTCTTAACTTAGGTAGATTTCATCTAGACTCCCTCTTAACCTAGGGAGATTTCATCTAGACTCCCTCTTAACTTAGGGAGTTGTACTTCTTCTATATGACATCAGAGAATCTTTCATGGCTTCCATCCTTCTTATCAGAATCATTCATATATCATGCTTATCACATCAACTTTACTTACTATCATCTTCACCAACTTGAAGATGATGTACCTTCACAACTAAGATAACAAATACAACCAATATTATAGAAGCATGAAGTTAGCCATATCAAAATCTTATAACAATAGAAGCATTTAGACTTTACAAACATAATCAACAAGAAACTACACTTCAACTTCTTGCCCAAGTTTAGTTAAAACCCTAAATCACATTCATAGCTCATCAAGATTTCAAACTCATTATTCTAGGGTTCCAATATTCTTTCAACGACAAGTTCCTTCATATGGCAAACCCTAGAAACAAATCAAATCAATGAATCTAACATCTTTTAGGATTCATATGTTAGACTCCTCGCTAAGATTTCATATCCTAGATTTCATACATGAGCTTCAACAATCAAAACCAATCATAGCTTAATTGACATCATGACTAGTTTCTACTAGAGTTTGATGTAAACCTTAGATTTCCATTTACAAATTCTCAGTGATCACTATATAAATTCCATACGATTATACATATTAGAGAATTTAACTACTACTAGGGTTTAGCTGCTAAACCTTAGATTTCCAAACAACATCATCCTATATCATCAAACTTTGACTATGGCTTGTTCCCAAACCCTAGGACACATGATCGTTAACACTTAGGTCAACATATATCTAGGAATTCATCAACATATCATAAGCACATGTGTTAGGCAATATTGATATGTTAGACATATATCGACCAGGCTAGGGATTCAACCAATAGATACATACCTAGGGATTCATTCCTAGGACTCTAAATACATAACAAGGGTTTTTCTTATAGACCCAACCAAACCTTAAAGATCTAGGGTTTCATAGTAAAACAAACCCTACTATACCAAAATTTCAAAGGTTTGGGATCTCAGACACACATCATTCAACCATAACAAGTTAGGTCTTCATGGTCATACCAAAATCCCAAACATGACATCATCAACAAAAACTTAAAATAGCATTTCCCAATCACCCTAAGCAGTTTTAGGGTTTCAAACATTGAGATTAACATACCCTTAGGTTAGTGTTTTCTAGAGAACCTGTCTAGGTTCTATAAAATCAATTAAGAATATGAGGAGGGGTAGATTCATCAAGTGATGAATCACCCATAACAAGAATCATTATGATTCAAGGCTAGACGTAACGATGTTAGTCATGTAATGCAAAATTTCAAAATAAGATAAAGAAAATTTTATAGTCGGAGACATAACTGGAGATGTTTCTTGACAAACCTTGTAGGAAGTGTAAGCCATGATCTTCTATACTTGTAATGCATACTTTTAAGCATAACATGTGATTCCAAGAGCATGACTTCATTTCTTAAGTTAGATTTCCAACAAAGCCATGGAGGATGGAATTTTATGAAAAGTTATTCTTTCTTTCAATCAAGGACTTTTGATTTGAATCCTAAATTACTTGTAAATCCTAGAGGGAGAGGATTAATGTTCTAATATGTTATCTAGAGAGTACACTCTTAATTCTAGACTAGATACAAACAAGGATCATTAATAGAAATCTAAAAGCTCATAAATGTACCTTATGATTACGTACCTTATTCGACTTCTTGCAAATACATTTTGTTAAATACTTGATTTTTCTTGAGTTGGTACATTGTGCTTGAGCTTGATCGATCTCCACAGGCAATTGTACCAAGTTCCATACCTTCTTACTGTAGTGAACCCCTTACATTGTAGTGACACTGAACCATTGTGGTGGCACCATACTCCTTTTCTCTATAGTTGTACTGAGACAATGATTGCACCAAGACTGTGTTATTATAGTAACACCGAAACCTAGTCACTGTGGAAACATCGAATCCTTCATAGTGTTGTATCACTGAGATCTTCTTTCGGCTGTCACTGTCATATTAAAGTCATTGTGACAGCTTCGAATTGAGGTCACTATAGTGGCATCGAACTAAAATGGCACCCATACTGTGAGAGCATTGTGTGAAAATTTCTGAATCTATATAAACAGAAATCATATTGCAGTCACTGGTTTATCATCTCCTGCTTGTTATTTCATTCAACAAGTTATTTAATTATAAACAATGATGAAAAACACTACTGCAGACTACACTGAGATACAGATCATAAATTGAAATAATAGATGAGACAAACACATAAGGGACATTGTTATTTTTGGACAACACGTCCCAGAAAAACCAAATGCGGGAAAACCGAGGCAGCAGATAGAGGGTTTGTATTATTAAGCAAGTAGAATCTGAGTACAAGTTGCCTCTCACACTGGCTAACCTTACAGAGAAATCACGATAGCATGAAATACATACAAGGGTTTACCTTGTTCTCTAAGTCACAACTGATCCATTGAGTGGCCTGACTCTAGCAAACACTGCGAAATCCCAGTGCAATCATTGCTTGGGCCAGCGTCTTGCCTCTAGGAGACTGCGTCACCCCTTCTGCTGGATCGATTTGCTGGAGGAAGACTGCTGTTCAACCCTCCCGGCTCAGAACCTTGCTTCTCCAGCAAAATCTCGGACTTTTGACGAATACTCTGCACTGCCACTACAAGAGACCCTCCCGGCCTGCGTCAGCATTGCGTGAGCCCCTTCATGGGTTGCATAGGCCTTTGCGTTGCCTCTCTGATGCTACTGTTGCCTCTTTGCAACGTACTCTTTGTCTTAGAACTCTTTTCTGATCCAAATCTCTGCTTCTGCCCCTCACTGCAACTCAGATCACTTGTTCGATTTTCTCAGCAAACCACGCCCCAAAAAAATCGAACTAGTTTGATCATTTGGAGTATCTCCAATTGACCCTCAAGCCTCCTCTTATACTTTTCTTGTTGATGAATCAATGGCCAAGATTAAGTCCCTAATCAATGGCGAAGATCAAAACAGACTTGATCCTCGTCTCTTAGAAGCTTCTCACCCATATTTTATTAATACCCATTAATATTTTTATTTTCCTAAGTTTAGCCTTAGGAACCCCATTAAAAATATTAATTATTTTAATAACTCACAATCCCGGTGGAATTTCTCCAAACAATTTCTGGGTCTTGGAGATATTATGTATTCTAGCCCCTCCACAAAATTTCGGAGCTAAAGCACATCTGATGCTACCCAAAATCAACACTCCCTCTTAGCGAGGAATGTGCTGTAGTAATACTTCCAAATAGAAGCATCACACTGATGCACACCATCAATCCTCTGTTATGTTGATGCTTGGCCTGTTGTCCTTCATCCATTACACTGTTGCATCCTATACTATTGCCCATGACACTGCCACTGTTACTTCTACATCTGTACTGCAACTCCCTCTCAAAATGTTGCATCATGTTGTCCATAGCACTGACACTGCTAACTGCTGCACTGCAACTCAGTTGCTGAGAAGTAAGCAACTGAAAAGCTACCCAAGAGCTGACATGCTGGTCAGTCTGGATACCTTGTGATGCTGAAGCTACTTTTGCTGCTAATTTGTGTTGCTGCACTAATGCTACTGCACTGCTGTTGTATCTGCTCTGTGCCTCTCGCACTGCTCAACACTTTACTGCGCTGCTTCAGACTTTGGCACTCTAGCTCTGCCACTGTTTCTCCATCATCGCTCGCACCAACTGACTCTTGCCATTCTGCTATTGTCATTAAGGGCTCTTGTAGCCGTATGTGATCCAAGAGTTTGGGCACCTCAAGGATCTTGCCCATGTGTAGTCCTCTTGACTACAACTCAATGTCGCCCCACCTCTTCTCCAGAGGTGCATGAGCACTCATAGCACAATCCTCATCATCGTCCTCCTTGTCAGCTTTAGCTGGAGCAGCCTTTGAGTCAAACTTTTCTTCCTCGCCCTTCTTTCGAGGGCACTGAGTGGCGAAATGTCCTAGTTCCCCACATATGAAGCATTTGACTTTGGTTATGTCTTTCATTTTCCTCTTCTACTACCTTGGCTGCCCCATTGATGCTAGAGCTGCATCCTCCTCTTCCTCCTTGACTCTGACTCCTTTGCCACTACTTCGTGCCTTGGTTAACTGCCTGATCTCTTCCTATCGAAGAGCTGCCCACATCTCCTCCCAATTGGGGAGAGAAGCCCTGCCCAAGATGCTTTGGACAAAGATCTCCTAGTCTTCAGTGACTGCATTCAGGGCAGTCCTGACCATGAACTCAGGATCTGGTGTAGACCCCACGGAAGTCCGCTGGTCGTGAATCCCTTGCAACCTGAGAAGGAAAGGATCGATTTCTTCTCCCTTCTGTATTTGACACTGTCTTAGCTGGTTCTCAAGTATCATCTTCTGTTGGATGGAAGTTCCATCATACAAGGTGGTCAAGGCCTCCCACATGTCCCTTGCTGTTTCCTTTTTAGCGATCCGTGGGACCACATGATCCTTGACCACGTCCAAGATCATGCACTTTGCCTTTGCTTGAGCCTCCTTGTATTTCTTGAGAGGATCAACATCGACCGGTACAACTACCACTTTCAAGTCATAATCCTTAATTTTTGTCCAAGACTGCCAGGATCATGGCCTTCCAGATGACAAAGTTGGATGCTTTATCCAATCTGTCTTGATCCCTTAGTCCATTAACTGCCATTTCTGCTCAAACAAGTATAAAACAGGTTCTCTTCTCCCTCTCTTGCTGTCGCCCCAGCAAGCCTCGGATCTGGGTTTCTTTGGCGCTAGAAATCCTCTAAGGAACAAGTTCCTTCTAGACTCCCTCTGAGTCCTGATTTCGTTCACGGAAACCCTCCTGCCAAATAATGTCGAATCACCCCTTATCCAATCCTCCTTTGTTGCTACTCAACAACTCGGACCTAGACTTCTTTGGTAAGAAATCCGTTAAGGCAATGACTCCCTTTACCACACTATTTTGCAAAAACAACAACAATGTCCCACCTGCACCACAGATCAAATTTGCACTGCTCCTTCTGCCCTGACAACTGACTGATCTGAGCCCCTCAGGCTCTGCACTGGTCCAGAGCGCTGACGCAGTCATTGCATGAGCTCCTCTTGGTTAATGCGTCTCCTCCTCTTGGCTTAGAAAGCTGACGCAGGCATTGCGTGAGCCTCTGCGTCACTCTTTTTGCACTGCGTCACCCTTCCTTTGCGTTCTTTGGCTCTTGAACAACGCTGTCACTCGGGACAGTTGCCTCTCTGCAGCAGAGTTGTTGGATCTCTCAGCTGATGGCTTTAGTATCCTATGATTTGCAATGCTCTGATACCATGTGAAAATTTGTGAATCTATACAAACATAAATCCTATTGCACTCACTGGTTTATCATCTCCTACTTGTTATTTCATTCAACAAATTATTTAATTATAAACAATGATGAAAAACACTAGTGTAGACTACATTGACATACAGATGATAAACTAAAACAATAGATGAGACAAACACACAAGGGACATTGTTATTTTTGGACAACATGTCCTTGGACAAACCCAATGTGGGTAAATCAGTGCAGTAGATAGAGGGTTTGTATTATTAAGCAAGCATAATCTGAGTACAACATGTTGCCTCTCACATCGACTAACCTTACAGAGAAATTACGGCAACAAGAAATACATACGAGGGTTTACCTCGTTTTCTAAGTCACCACTAATCCACTGAGTGGCCTGACTTTAGCAAACACTGCAAAATCCCAATGCAATCACTGCTTGGGCCAGTGTCTTGCCTCTAGGAGATTGCGTCACCTCTTTTGCTGGATTGATTTGCTGGAGGAAGATTGTTGTTGAGCCCTCTTGGCTTAGAAACTTGCTTCAACGGCAAAATCTTAGACTTCTGACGAATACTCTACACTGCCACTGCAAGAGACCCTCCTAGCCTACGTCAGCACTGCGTGAGCCCCTTCCTGGGCTGCGTAGGCCTTTGTGTTGCCTCTCTAATACTAATGCTACCTCTCTGCAACATACTCTTTGTCTCAGAATTCCTTTCCGATCCAAATCTCTGCTTTTGCCCCTCGCACTGCAACTCAGATCACTTGTTCGATTTTCTCAGCAAACCATGCCCCAGAAAAATCGAACTGATTTGATCACTTGGTGTATCTCTAGTTGACCCTCAGGCTGTAATATCCCTTTCCTGGAATATTTCTCAAATACCAGCAAACCCCAACCAGAAAAACGTACAAGTGGTATAATAGCCGGAAAACTCATAGAGATGAAATAACGATAGTGCAGCAAACAACAATGTATACATGAAACGTAAACAAATACTCAAGGAATGCAGCAAGAAATGCTAAGCCATTTTATTATACTGAGCAATAGAATGAGTACAAGAGGTGATCAGAAAGATGGCACCTTGACTTGCACAAGGCAAGTGAAGAAATACACTCAAAATAGCAAAGGAATGGCCTCACACTGATATGCGTCCTAGCTGCTGGAAAACTGCCATGCTACTGCTGCTGCTGGAAATCAAATGAGGATTTGGGGCTGTTCCCCTCCTCAGAAAAGGCTGAAACTCTGGAATCAGACTCTATTCAAGAAACCCTAAAAAACCCAGAAAGCTTTCCTGGAATGGCTGACCCCCGAAAATCACCCCCTTGGGGTTCTGCGCAATCTCTCAAGGCTTTGTGCTGCCACTAAATGAAACCGTCCAGAAATCTGCTTGAAACCTCTGCCAAATCCATCCAATATGCAAGGGCTGATCCCCTGCTCAATCTCCCAGCACAAATCCTACTGCAAACCCTCAACCCAGAACTCCTGCCAGAAAGAACTACGTCATCCCTCCCAGTGCTGCGCAGTCCTCTAAGATGCTCAATCCTCCTACGAGAAACGTTGATGGAACTACTGCCAAAATGCTGATGGAAATACCTTGCCCGAGTAGGAACTCGAAGTCCCCCGGGGCTAAGGGTGAGATCTCCGAATGGAGACACTCAATGCACTAAACAATGCTACAGACTAGTTAAACAGTCAGCATGCTCTAAGTCGAAGTGACTAGCTCAAATGTACATAAGTGAATGATGAAAATGAGGGGGCTTCTCTCTCCTTTATAGCTTTTGCCTCTCTCAATCCCAAGGCTCACCTCCTCCAACATGATTCCCCTCTTGCCACGTGTTTCTTTCCTTCTGCGCAGTCCCTCCAAGTGTCTACGTGGGCTCCATCTTTGTGTCCCCCTTTGGCCCCCTTGGCTCCCCTTTAAGTCACAACGTTGTGCTACTAGGAAGTGACTTTTATTCTAGAAGTGAGTTATGCCCCCTTTTATCACTTTTTTATTTATAAATAACTACAGAAGGCAAAATTTGAGTAAAATCGAATATTCCAATTAGCCATGGCTAATTAGGAATATTACAATCTCCCCCGGCAAAATGTTGCTTGCCCTCAAGCAACTGAAGTGATGGATGCTGCAAGATTTTCTCACTCTCCCAAGTGGCATCCTCATCCGGCAAATTCTTCCACCTCACCAAGAACTCCTAGACCGTCTTGCTCCATAGCGGCCTCTCCCTGGTATCAATAATAGCCTCCGGCTACAACACCAAATGCCCCTCATCATCCAGGGGTGGGAGCTCATCTGTCACTGTCACCTACTGCCCCAATGCCTTTTTCAGGTATGATACATGAAAAACATTATGAATCTTGCTGCCTTGGGGCAGCTCCAACTCATATGCAACCTGTCTAATCCTGCGTATCACCCTGTATGGCCCATAAAAGCGGGGTTTGAGCTTCTCAGCCCCCTTCTGCTTCAATGACGATTGTCGGTATGGATGTAATCATAGGTAGACCATGTCCCCTACCTCAAATTGTCTCTCCACCCGACCCCTGTCGGCATATAGCTTCTGCTGGATCTGTGCTGTAGCCATGTTATCCTTGAGAGCTCAGAGGATGTCTTGACTCTCTTGGATCCAAATCTTGGCTCTAGGAGCCTTGCTATCACCAAACATCATGTTAGTGAAAGATAAAGGATGATACCCATATAAGGTATAGAATGGTGACATACCAATGGACATGTGATGTGTAGTGTTGTAGCAGTACTCCCCCAGATGCAGCCACTTTAGCCATGCTCGCTGCTGCCCACTGAAATAGTTACGCAAGTTGCCCTCCAGCCACTTGTTAACTATCTCTGTCTGCTTGTCTGTCTGTGGGTGATAACTGGTACTCGGTGTCAATTCCGTCCCCACCAACTGGAAAATCTCCTGCCAAAACCCGCCCATGAAACGGCTGCCCCTGTCACTGACGATGGTCTTAGGAAGACCATGTAGCCTGAAGATCTCTCTGAAGAACAGCTCAGCCCCCTGTGTCGCTGTATAGTGTGTGAATATGGCAAAAAAATGTGCGTACTTTGTCAGTCGATCAACGACGACAAAGATACAATCCTTGCCCTATACCATGGGCAACCCTGTGATGAAGTACATCGAAATACTCTCCCATTTCCCCTCCGGAATGGGAAGAGGCTGCAATAATCCCGCGGGATGGCTCATCTCTCCCTTGTTCCTCTAACAAACATCGCACTCCCGGATATGCTGGAGTACGTCCTCCTTGAGGCCCTTCCATGAGAACCTCTCTCTAATGGCCCTGTAGGTTTTGGTAAACCTTTGATGGCCTGCCAAAGGTGAATCATGTGATGCCGTAGTATCTTCTTCTTGAGTTGAGACCCCTCAGTCAAGAAGATCCAGTCCCTGTAATAGATGATCTCATCCACCACCCTATACCTGTCATCTGCCACCTGCCCATCCAGAACCTCACATGCAAACCTGTCCTTGGAGTACTCTAGTAAGAGTCGAGCCCTCCAGTCTGTGTCCAAGCTCATTAGAGATAACGTGGCTGGTCTACGTGAAAGAGCATCTGCTACCACGTTGTTCTTACCCTTGACATACTCAATGTCAAAGTCATATGCTTGGATCTTGCTGATCCACTTCTGCTGCCTCTCCTGTAGCTGCTTCTGCTCCAAAAAGAATATGAGGCTGTTGTGATCAGTCCTCACCCTAAACCTGTTATCCACCAAATACTGCCGGAACTTGGCCAATGCATGCATTATGGCCAGCATCTCCTTGTTGTATATAGAATACAACCTCTCGTGTGGAAGGAGCTTTCGGCTCTCATAGGCTATATGGTGACCTCCCCTCATCAATACTGCGCCGATCCCCTCTCCTGACGCATCACATTCCAAAACAAATGGCTGCGTGAAATTTGGCAATGTAAGCACTGGGCCGCTGCTCATAACCTCCTTGAGCCTATCAAAGGCTCGCTGTGTTGTATTTGACCAACTGAAAGCCCCCTTCCTCGTCAAATCTGTCAGGGGTGCAGCAAACTGTGAGAAACTCTTGACGAACTTCCAGTAGTAAGTACAAATGCCAATGAACCCCCGTAGTTCTGTCATGTTCCTCGGCTCCGACCACTCTCTAATGGCCCTGATCTTCTCCTCGTGGACTCTCACTCCGTCCACCCCTATGATTTGCCCCAAATACAACATCTCTGTCAACCCAAACTCACACTTGAAGAGTTTAGCATAGAACCGCTGCTCCTGCAAGATACACAACACAGTCTCAATGTGCTGGAGATGCTCCTCCCAAGTCCTGCTGTAAATGAGAATGTCATCAAAGAATACCAACACAAACTTCCTCAATTGACTGCGGAAGATGTGATTCATGCAGGACTGAAATGTGGCAGGGGCGTTGGTTAGCCCAAAGGGCATCACCAAGAACTCAAAGTGCCCATAGTGACACCTGAAGGCGGTCTTGGGAATGTCCTGCTCCCTCACGCGAATTTGATGGTACCCAGATCTCAAAACAATCTTTGAGAAGAACTGTGCTCCTCTCAACTCATCCATCAACTCGTCGATCCTAGGTATGGGGTACCTGTTCTTCAGTGCCTTCTTGTTCAGGGCCCTGTAGTCAATGCACATCCTCAATGTGTCATCCTTCTTCTTCACCAACACCATGGAAGAAGCAAAAGGACTTGTGCTCGGCTGAATTTGCCAAAGAGCCAACAACTCCTGAATGGCCCGCTCAATCTCATCTCGATAGGCCTTGGGATGCTTATAGGGGGTAGTAATCACTACCTGTATGCCCTGCTCAAGCTCAATGGTGTGCTCAAACCCCTGGTCTGGTGGCTGTCCCGGCGGAATCTCCCCAAACACTGTGGCATACTGGTCAAGGATGGACTGTATCTTCGGATGTACCATTTGCCCTGTAGTCCCTGCCTCTGATGCACGTAGCTCCACTGCCCACTCTACGTCTCCCTTCCGGAAGAATGCCTCCATCCGATGAGCCGAAACAGTCTGAGGCGAATATGTGTGTTGTCCCCGTATCTTCTCATGCATCCCTGTCTTCTCATCATCCCACTCCATCTCTAGAGTCTTCCAATCTATCGTGACCTTCCCTAGAGTGATAAGCCACTAAACACCCAGTATCATGTTGGTGTCCGGAATATCGACCACGAAAAAGTGGTCAGTCAATGTGTAGGTGCCCATTGTCACTGATAACTCTGGGACATAACAAGCACACACCATGGTCTGATCCCCTGGGACCAAAACTGAAAATCCATCAAAGCTCTCTGTCTGTACACCTCTCCGCTCAACCATATGTGCATCGATGAAGTTGTGGGTTGCCCCATTGTCAACCAAAACTGATACTCGTTGGCCATGTACTGTCCCTCGTACGCGTAGCGTCAAATATTTGGGGACTCCTCGCAATGCTACAAGGGCCCCTCCGATAGGTGCAAAAGCTGCACCACCTACTGCTGGCAGTGGAGGTGGCGAAGGACCCTGCACGGCATGACTATCTCCTGCCTCCACATCAACCTCCTCATCCTCTTCCCCGCTGCTCTCGAAGAAGACCTCAATAAAATGTGCTTTGCCAGCAACACATCTATGTCCCGGTGCCCACGGCTCCTGACAGGTAAAGCACAACTGCTTCTTCTTCAGCTCCCTCCTCGCATCATCATCAATCTATGCTCGTCCTGGATTCCCCTTTGGAGGCGAAATCCTCACATCCTTCCCCTTAGGCTGGAAAGTCTGTCTCTGGAGGCAAGGTGTCCGGGTCCTGGGTAAGACATCTTGTAAGTCCCGAGTCCTGCTAATAGCATCCTGGAGTGTGGCTGGTCTAGTGGATCGGACTAAACCCCGAAGTGGCTCTGCTAACCCCTCAACATACATGTAGATCCTCCGTACTGTGGATAGATCTGGCACCATCACTGAAACCCTCAAAAAGTCTACAATGTAGGTCTTTGGGCTCCCGATCTGTTTGAGCCTCGTCAGCTCAACAAAGTGTTGTTCCAGATCCCTCCGGTCAAACCTCTCCATCAATCTCCTGCTGAACTTGGCATATGTCATCACTGTGGAGTGTCCGAGTGTAACCATCCCATGGAACCACCAATCCTGTGCCTCACCATCCAAATGTAATGTCACCACCTTGTTGGCCTCTGTCTCCGACATCTGGTTAAGTTAGAAATAGATGTCCAGCTTCTCCTCCCAAGACTTTGCCGAACTGTTTGATGAACCATCAAACAAAGGCAAGTGGAATTTACTAGCTATGCGGTGGGTGTCACCCTCATGATAATGCCAGTATCCTCTGTGATGGTCGCGAGGTCTACTATCCCACTGGAGCTTAACAAAGTCTCTGAATGAGAGAGCATCCATGAACTCCTGCCCATAAGCCTGGTACTCTGCAAAATAATCGCTCATATGACCGGGCTCTGCCTCCTGCTGGGCTCCGGCCCTCGTGTCTACTCCTAAGAAAGTGGGCATGGTAGAGCATGTAGGGGCATGCGAGGCCATCTGCAGAGTAGTATCACGCTGAGTGGCACCCTGCACTGGCAAATGGTGGGATGTACCCAATCCCTCACCAACATGGAAAACCCGTGGGTTCTCACGCTGTCTAGCCTCCACTGCTTTGAATCTCTGCCCCATCACCTCAATCTGCCTCGACAAATCCTGCACTGATTTGAGGAGCATGTCCGCAAATCTCTTCCCATCCTCATCTGGCATCGGATCCTCCTGCTCTGCGTCCACCACAGGATCCTCTTGTTTTGTGTTCACCACTGGCTCCTCCTGTTCTGTGTTCAACCCCCGAACACAGTCTCCCTCTCCATAGGTGTTCTCCAACCTACGCTCAATATCTCTGTATTTCCTACATCTGTAACAGATGTAGGGCTTCTCCCTCGTTGTCATAGACTGCTAGCTCCACAGGCTGAGCCAGATCTATGCTCTGATACCACTGTAATATCCCTTTTTCCGGGATACCACTCAAACCCAAGCAAACTCTAACCAAATACGTACAAGTGATATAGTAGCCGGGAAGCTCAAAGAGATAAAAATAACAGCGGTGCAACATATAATAATGTAAACATGGAATATAAGCAGATACTCAAGAAATGCAGAGAGAAATGCTAAGCCATTTTATTATAATGAGTAATGGAAAGAGTACAGGAGGTGATCAGAAAGATGGCACCTCGACTTGCACAAGGCAAGTGAAGAAATACACCCAGAATAGTAAAGAAATGGCCTCTCTCAGAATTGCGTCCAAGCTGCTGGAGAACTGTTGTGCTGCTGCTACTACATGGAATCAAGTGAGGATTTGGGGTTGTTCCCCTCCTCAGAAAATGCTGAAACTGTGCAATAAGCCTCTACTCAGTAAACCCAAAAAAACCCAGAAAGCTTTTCTGAAATAGCCGACCCCCGAAAATCACCCCCTTGAGGATCTACGTAATCCCTCAAGGCTCTGCACTGCCACTGAATAGAACCCTCCAAAGCTCTGCCCGAAACTCTGCCAAAAATCCACCAATATGCAAGAGTTGATCCCTTGCTCAATCTCCCAGCTCAAATCCTCCGCAAAAACCCCAATCCGGAACTCCCACCAAAAGAACAGCGTCCCTATCTCAAGACTGCGCAATTATCAAAAATACTCAATTCCTCCTCACTCCAAACTCCTACAAAACACTGTTGAAAACTACCTTGCCCGATCAGGCAATCGAAGTCCCCCGGGGCTAAAGGTGAGATCTCCGAACGAAGACACTCGATGCACTGAACAGTGCCACAGACAGGCTAAACAGCTAGCGTGCTCTAAGTCGAAGTGACTAGCTCAAATGCACATAATCGAATGCCAAAATGAGGAGGCTCCTCTCTCCTTTATAACGTTGGCCCCTCTCAAAACCCTAAATCCACCTCCTCCAACGTAGCCATCTCTTGCCACGTGCTCCTCTCCATCTGCGCAGTCCCTCCAAGTGTCTACGTGGGCCCCCTTTCTACGTGGTCCTATGGCCCCCTTGGCTCCCCTTTAAGTTACAACGTTGTGCTATTTAGGGAGTGACTTTATTCTAAAAGTAAGTTATGTCCCCCTTTCCTCACTTTTTTTATTTATAAAATAACTATAGAAGGCGAAATTGAGCAAAATCGAATATTCCAATTAGCCATGGCTAATTAGGAATATTACATGTACTCACAAGCTGGCAAGATGCATAGCTTTGATACCGTTGTCATGTCCTAAGGTCATTTTTTCCCTTGGGGTTTCTATTTTGGCTAGGGGTTTCTTCAATAAATCATTAACAGTAGTACAGATTCATAAACATTAGCTTCCTTTTAGTAGACAGATATAAAGATTGAACAACAATATAAATTTTCAATGGAATCACATTAATTTAGGGTCGATTGCCTAATATATAGAGTACATATCCAATCAAGAATTCCACCAATATTGTTTGCAATGTCACAAATCACACTAAATTTAGGGTTGACTACCCACTATACCCATAATCCCCCAGCGAAAATCAGATAGATCAACAAGCTACTATGTCCCACACAATCAATTATGTAACACTAACAAATAGACCACTAATTTTGCCACTAAACAATTGTATGTACTACCAAGTCTACTAGAACTGCACCGTTGTCCCAAGTTCTTTCACATACCCCTTTATCATTGCACAGTATTGAGTAGGATAGCCTATCATTAAGCTAAGGCAGCCCTAACTGACTAGGTGTCTAATACGTTCACCCCTACAAAGGTCTGATTCCCTTCATCTTCAATGATTCGTAATATGTTGATATATTTAATCCACTACCACACACATCCTAGGGTAGAGATGACCGCATGCAGTTTGGACCTTGAACTTCTTCTATGTTGCAGAAGGGTCCGAATTATCTTCCTATGGGTGGTCACAACCTCAGAGAGGTTATTCCCTAAGTCGTTGTCCTCAAGACAAACCTTCAACCAGGTTGGATTACTTTGTGGTTCGTTATTGCGCTTCAACCGTCCTCAATGAACTCCAAACGAGTCTAGTCCATGGGTGCCCTAAGAGGTTGTCGGCCTTAAATTGCACTCAAATTGAGTTCTATACTACCACCGTTGTTATAGAGTACATTGATATCAATTTGAAGAGATAATTCAAGAGGAGTCCCTCAAGGAAGAACCTCGGCTAGCCTTAAAAGAGTGTTGGTTGATCTAAAAAATACCCACAGAACTTCAAGCTTGCTTAGCCAGACATACTTGAGTGGTTTCCAAGAAGAGTCTATGTGCTAGAACAAGAAGAAAAAAAAAGCGTCTAGGTAGGGCGGGATTAGCTCCACCAAAACTAGACAAAGGATTAGCTAGGGTGGGATTACCTCCACCGAAACTAATCAAGAAGAAGGGGTCTTAAAACCCTCAAAGCCTCAGCTCAAGAAAACAGAGATATCCAATCCAAATCAATGATGAAACGTGATTCCAACTCTCCTTTACTTATAGGTTTCTTCATGGGGTTTTCTCAAATGTGAGGGGTTGCAAGTGCAACCCCCAATTTGGGCATTTAGCCCCAACTACCCCAAAATTTAATCAACGTTGCCCCAAACATTTGATAATTGGGCTTTCCCCTTATCAATGACTATAGCCTATGGGGTTGGATAGGCTACTTCGTCCTTCCATGGGCAATTAACCAATTGGGGACATTGCAATCACCCAAACAAAATCTTAGCTTGACAGTCTAAGTTACTCTATCTTATTTTGATGCTTAAATGGTGATAGTGATAACTAAGATCCCAATATAGGCAATAATTTTGATGATATATTGGTATTTGTTGTAGCGTGATTTTTTTTTGGATGCTAGAGGCTATCTAGAGCCTATTTTTTGATGTATTTTTGGTTCAGAGATGGATTGCACTCGATGTTATTTTGGTTATGTGCACCCTTACATGCTATATAAATGAGAACTTTTGCTTATTTGTGTATATAAATGGTTTGGATTCGTATGGATACACATGAATATATATGTTTTCCTTTAAAATTTGAATATTTTATGTGTTTTTGTTCTAGTTTTTTTATCAGCTCAGAGGGTTTTCCAATTCAATAACCAGTTCAGTTTTGATAGCATTGTGTAATTAAAATCATTAATTGCTTCCATTAAATATTTTTGTTAGGAACCTAGTTGTGTGTTTAGAACTTTAGACAGTACTTTATCGCTTGGAATTAGATACCAGGCACTAGGTTGTTGAAAATCTAACATGGTATAAGAGCCAAAACTTTGAATTGATCTCTAAATCATAGGTGTCGAGTACATATCGAATCGTCGAAGTCAGGTTCAAACATATGAATGGGAGTTTTTTTAAGAGCCAAATTAAATCAATCAACCGAGAGGAATTATTTTCATTTTTCTAGGCTGAAACTTTTTTGGCATGATTTTAAAATAATAATAAAAAGGGGACAGTGGGGGTCGTGGCTGACAGGCTTGACAGCTCACTAAACAATTGGAGCAGCTAGCAACCACCAAGACCAACTTGTCGATCGACGTAGCACAACCGCCACAAATACCGCTGACGAGTTGCAGGGTTGTGGTATAATTGGGCATGAGGGCACGGGCAGAGGAAACTTGGTAAAGGAAAGGCCATGGGGCCGATCAACTATGGAGGAAACACCAAGGTTGGGCTAAGGTTGTGGGGTCGAAGAGACGCCAATCACTACAAAGAAATCACTGCAAAGATAGACAGCAGGGGGTCTATGTAGGAATTTACAGGGTAAGTTCCTCAGACAGAACACCAAAAGGACACCGCTCACAAACAGATCACAGATCAATACACCAGTATTTTGACGTGGTTAAAACCCTCAGAAAGGGAAACAGTCCACGGACTGCGCCAACGTGGCTACTACAGGCAATTTATTAATAAAAGAATGAAAATTTACATAAGCTTCTCTCATGCACGGTTAACCTACAAATGACCCTCCATGCGCTTTAAATAGAATTCATGGACCAATCGGGTGTCAAGCCACGGATCAAGTGTCGGTAATACCGAGGAGAGAATGAACCGTCGGATCACTACATATCGTGACCGTCGGATTGTAAGTTACAAAATGTACAACGGTAAAGAAACACACTTTACCTAACTCTATACTAACTCTATACTAGACCAAGTTGAACTTAACTATTTCCTATGTGTCGGAATATCCTAACATCCCCCCTTAAGAACAACTTGGGATAGGATTGAAGGATTTACAAATATGACACAATAGGAGAAGGAAAGAGGCACTAGAGCCTATCCCCCCTTAGTGACAACTTCCTGAACTCCAAGCATATATCGAATTTTAGTGAACTTCGCCTCTGTGAGAGCCTTTGTGAAGATGTCTGCAACCTGATCATCTGTTGAACAATATTGCACTTCAAGAACATGGTCATGAATGAGCTTTCTGATGAAGTGCATGTGAAGTTCAATGTGTTTGCTGCGCTGATGCTGAACTGGATCTTTGCAAAGCTGAATGGCACTTTGATTATCACACCAAAGTGTAGTCGGATGCTGCTGCTCAAAGCCAAATTCTGATAGGATCTGACGAAGCCACAAGGCTTCTTTACTAGCTTCCACGGCACCACGATACTCTGCTTCTGCTGACGAAAGAGAAATGGCAGCCTGTTTCTTACAAGCCCATGTAATAGGTCCTGAACCAAGAGTGAAGACATAACCGGCAGTAGACTTCCGATCATCAGGGTCACCAGCCCAATCAGAATCAGTGAAACCAACGAATAGAGGAGTTGCTTTGGCACTGTAATGAATCCCAAACTGTATTGTACCTCGAACATAACGAAGTATTCTTTTAGCTGCTTTCCAATGACTTTCACGGGGGTTTTGCAAAAAACGAGCAAAAAGGCCAACAGCAAGGAAAGGTCAGGACGAGTATGGGTTAAATACAAGAGTTTTCCTACAAGTTGACGGTATAAGGTAGCATCAACTTCAGGAGAAGTACAAGAGACTGAAAGTTTGACTCCAGACTGAAAGGGAGAAGGAGCTGGCTTACAATCTTCCATGTGACAATGACGAAGAATATCACAAGCATACTTGGACTGGGAAAGGGAAATACCCTCCTTGGATTGCAAGACTTGAAGACCGAGAAAATAGTGTAAGTGTCCTAACTCTGTCATTTCAAATTTCTTTTTAAGGCTGGACTTCACATGGTTTATAAGGTTGGGATCACTACCAGTAAGAATAAGATCATCAACATAAAGAACAAAGATGATAAGAGAGTTTCCCACTTTCTTGGTGTAGACAGTATTGTCAGAATGACACCTAGAAAAGCCAGATTCTAAAAGAAAGCTA
>APFE031665498.1:3687-19026 GCA_000404065.3 Pinus taeda
CCAGCAGCTTGCCTACCTCATTGAAATTTGCATATGAAAAAGGAGGTGGCCCAGAAGGTTGGCAGTCTGCCCTCATGAATTTCTTAGCTACTGCAGCAATGTCTGTGCTAGAGAGCTTGGAGCCCTCATCCAGCAGGTACTTAATGGAGAATAGATATAACAGCTGGGTTTGCTTGTAGTTCAACATTTGATTGATGGAATCTGGTGTTATGTAGAAGAGGATGCTCCCAGATGGAGACTTCACAGCTCTGAACTTCTGGTCATAGTTTTCTACACAGAGGTGAATGACTTCAGGGAAAACATTCACAGATGGCAGGAAGTAGGTGGGCAGATTGGATTCCCAGATGCCATACATGTCACTGTTGTCCAAGTGACTGTTCCTTAGCAGGCAGAAGGTCTGTAAGTGATTCCTCTCTGCCACAAAGTCTGCGATGAGGAAATCACTATCTACCAGTGGCATATCTTCCAGTTCTTTATTTGGTGGATTCACAGGAGCTACATCCAGTGCAGATGGAGTGGCCATGTCTGGTTTCAACTGGATGTTTACTTGATTTTAAGGTTTCTTACAAAGGCTGAGGAATGCTTGCTAAATTCTTTTTGGCAGTGAGCAGCTTGACAGTGTAAGAAGACTCTTACAGGTTTAAATGAACTGTGGGGCACTCTGTTTTGAAGAACCAGAGTGTGTTTGAGCTAATTAGCTGGTTGTTTCAAGGGAATTTGTTATAACAGGAGTGAGGGAACTGCTGTATTCGTTTTTAGCCGGTAGCTCGGCTTCTCCAATTGCTTTTATGGTAAATTTGCAGAGGGGCGTGGGTTTCTTCCAGAGTTTTGTCGCGCAGGGGTTTAACCAGGTTCTTAAGTAATTTCAGTGGACAATTTATCAGTGGGGAGCTTTTAGCAGAGTTCTTATGCAGGAAATTAGGAGAACAAAGGAGAACTGTGGGTAAAGAAGGATATGCAATATGCTGCTTGTAAGATTGATACATTCTAATCCCTATCTTCTCAAAAGGATCAAAGCTCTGATTTCGTTCTCGATGTTAGGATTTCCATATGGAGATCCTCCCCAAACAGAATAATTAGTAGAAAGCGTTGTGACGAGTGGGCAGCTAGTCATTTCTTCTCCAGTTATAATGTAATTGTAATTTCTTGAAGCTTCTTTCTCGACATCCAAAGTAATAAACTCAAACCGATAACCCCAAGGAGTTTGATAGCTGGATGATTGCTGGACATAAAGAGAACTGGCGTAGGGGCAATGCAAACATTGTATATGTAGAAAGCTAATCCAAAATATGGGATTGGGTGTTGATGTGAGATGTACCTGGAATCTGTGATGAGAGAAAAATCTCGATTTTAGCAACAAAGGGTAGTTGGATGAGGAATTGGCGTGATCTCTTCCATATTTTGCGAACTGAAACCTGATTTTTCTCACAGATAAATTGATTTTTGAGGATTTTTCTCCCCTACTGACGTTGTTGACTTCTAAATATATTGTTCCATTGAATAAAATTTTTGAAATATTGGTGAGTGGTAATCAAGATCATGCGTCTAGGCTAAAGATGTTGCAATTGGGTCATAATCTCTACTGCAAGGAATTCAAATCCTTCCATGGCCAGCACTTCAAGTTGCTCGAAACCATATGCAATGCAAGGATTCAGAAGATAAACTGACACACAGTTAAGTGCAACTTCATTTTCAGGAGGAAACCCTCTTCTTTATGGAAATTTTCAGTGAATGACGTGAAAAACTCATGCAGGCATCTACAATTTATCATGCCTTCTCCAACTCTGGATATAATAACTGAGGTTTCTCAACCATGTAACAATAGATCCAAGTGCGTGGCAAGATACAACGAAGATAAAATACTCTATAAGCTCCTAGAAGGAAAACATAGTTCCCAACCACATAATCAATATTCCTTGATCTCTACATTAGTAGAAGCTGAGGAAGAATGGCAATGAGATTCTAGCTCAAGGCACTACCCATCGCCTATGGGCTTGAAATGCTCATGGAAAGACTTGTAGAGCCAAAAAGATGTGAACAACTGATGAAATGTTCCAACGAAATATGAACCTTGCAGAGCCAACGAAATGTTCTTGTGGTAGCTCTCTTTTTGGTCGTAGTGACAAATGCGTTTTTATTATTATTTATTTATTTTGTTTTTGTAGAAAAAAAAAAATTACTAATTTTAAAAATGATTTATTTTCTATTGTTTTTTAAACTAAAATAAAATTGATTTAATTTGTTTTTTGTTTTTTTAAAAAACTATGATTAAAAAAAGTTATATTCCTATTTTTTTTTTAATTTTTATGTTGTTTTAAAAATCTTTTTCTTTATTTTTTTTTTTTTAAATAAAATCTTTAAAAATAATTTTGAAATTTATTTATATATATAATATATATATATATAATATAAAATATGTTGTTTTAAAATCAATTTTTTTTTTAAAGAATTTAAATTTTATTCTAATCCTAAAACAATCTAGAATTTCTTTTATTGATTTAGGATGAAATTTTTTTAGAAAATGGAGACAAGAATATTTCAAACCCTAAAAATGTTTATAGACATCCTACTTTCTAATTCTCGAGATTGTGAAAAAATGCAAGGGGATAACATACTTATTCGAAACAGATAGCATCCTACCTACTCTATGCTAATTGGAAATTACAAACTATTGCGTGTAAATAAATTTCCAACGTAACCATTCACGCAATAGTAGTAAAAATATATTCATTTTCAATTTCACAATTTTAAAATTAAAATATACAAGGATGATCCAATCTAGCTTTTGTGGCTGTGATTTAATGAAATATGAACAAAAATGAAATTGATCTAACCTGGTATTTGCTTGAAACCATCAAAACCACCCTTCGATAAGGCTTTCATATGCGTTATTTCCACTCTGATTCAGATCATGCTGCAACTTCTCTTTGTCCTCCTCAATCTTCTATTCGAATAATTGTTCCTCATCTAGTGTACAAGATTCTTCAAATGTTGATTCGTTGTTTTCTTCCGGAGGAGTAGTTAAGCTTTTGGCTGTTGTCAAGATCTCTTCTTCGCAAGAAGAGGAGATTTTGACTCTTGCTTGGATCTGAGTGAGTTGTTCCAAACTTATACTCATTGTTCTTATAGATATACATATGGATTTTTATTGTGTTTTTGTTTATTTATTTATTTTTTATTTAGTGAATGGGAGTTTTCGATTTGTGGATCTTTTCTATATCTAAATGCAAAATAAACTTAAATGAAAATGCCTAAATGCAGTTAACCCTAAATGAAAATGACCCTAAATTAAAAATGCTTCCTAAACAATCCTCCTAACTAGCTTGCATCTAAGTTTGCATTCCCGGAAACAGAGCCAAAAATTTAGGGTGATTTAATGATATGTTAAATCCCTTGTTATTTTAATATGTCAACCTAGGGGTTTCGTAAACTTAGAAGCAAACCAAAATATATGGGACCTCAGGTGAAACTGTTGTAGAAAATTTCTTTAGGATGGAAAGAAATAAAGGAAATGCATATTACAAACAACTTCTAAGTTTAAAGAAACTAATTTTTTTTTATTCAAGATGCAGCAAGCAAGAGAAGAGGCTCCTAACTTAGGAGATCTTAGTTGTCCTTCGTCATAGTATTTTCCTCGATAAGAGAAACTAAAGAGCAGTGGTTTGTGATGTGTAGATAGCAAGAGAAGAGGCTCCTGACTTAGGCGATCCTAGTTGTCCTTCCTCACAGTTCTACTCCAACAACATTACCATTGCATCTAAGAAAGAAGGAAATAAAGCATATAAATTAAAGCAAGTAAATATTGTTTTTAGTTCAATTCTTATCTCATGGAGAAGAGTCTCTTGTTCAAGAGTCTCATTTGTCCTTCTCACATAAAAACTAGACACTGCAAGGAAATCAATCTTCACATAAAAAAACACACTTGAGGAAAGTAAATCACACGTGCATGAAAGGAAATAACATAAATTAAACTTTGTTACAGATGTATGTGAATTGTGGTTGATGAGGATCCATCCATTCCTCATTGAGCACACATGAACAACTATCACTTCTTAAGAATCAAGCAACCTTCATAACTCATAATTGCAAGAAAATAATATTATTCATGTTGAATGAACAATCATAAATCTGATGCTAGTGAATAACTGACAACTGTTCTATTCCTTTGAAGGATGCTCCTCTTATTTATACATGAATTAGGGATATCTACTCAATAAATGTAGATCCATAAAACATCTACTAGATTCATACTTGTCTCAACTTATCCCTAAATACTAGATACAAATCCCATGACACATCAAGATCTCCATGATCTTTCTCCTTGGAATATGGTCCACTTCTTGAGTTGAAATTCGAATTTGATCTTGGGAGGCCACATAAGGGTGCCTTGGAATCTTCCAAATTATCTACACATGCCATCAAACTCAAACCATTTTTAGGTATATGAAAATACATGTTATTTTTCTAACTTTTAATCATAAATTCACTCTAAATACATGAAATTAATAACTTTGGAAAATGTAAATGTGAACTCATGTAGTAATGATAATGTGATGGAATGAGGTGACAAAATGAGGATAAAGGTGAAAAATAGAGTGAAAGTGAATGTTAATTTGGCGGCCCAACAGTGGCAAGAAAAGTTGAAATAAAAATTATGGTAACACAGAAGTATGCCACTCATAACTATAAAGAGAAGTGTTGTTGCTCCTAGCCTTCCACAACCTACAAGGTAGACACCACAAAAATGGAGGAAAAAATAGCAAAAGGGATTTGTTACAATTATCATAGAAAACACACTAAAGGTCATAAGTGTGTTGAGAAAAAAATATTTTTAATAGGTTGTGAAGAGGAGGAATAAAATGAATAAGAAATGTCAAAAGAAGAGGATATACACAAGGAACCAACCCCAAAGAAAGAATAAATGAATTTGACCATATACTATAATTCATTGGTGGGAATTACCACTCTTCAAACTCTCAAGATAGAAGGATATATCTAGAAGAAAAAGGTAATAATGTTCATTTATTTGGGTAGTACCCATCATTTTATTCATTGTAAGATAGACAAGGAAGTGAATTGCTTTCTATATCCAACACCAGAGTGTCAAGTGATGGTTGAAAATGGAGGAACTATAAATTTCTCTAGAAAGTTCCATAATATCAAGCTAACCATGGGTGAATATGTATTAAATACTGGTGGGCTCCAGTATTGCAGCAATAATACTGCAACTCATGGGACTCCCTTCTTTACTTGTATCAACCCAGTAGTTCGTAACAAACTTGGAAGCGACAGTGTTATATGCACAAGTACTAGCTCTTGCCGTAGGATGGCACAAGTCTGCTAGGAGCTTAAGCCAACTTCTATGAGCTCTTAGAATAACCTTTTAACTGTGATGGATGAAAGCTATCTCGAAGGAGGCTAATCTACTTGTAGAAAGAAGCTGAAAGCTGAAAGGAAATGCAAACCCTAACAAACCCTAGTTTTACTTACTAGCCCTACTGGTGCAAGAAAAGAGATGAAAGTGGTGGAACTGGATGCCATTGACTATTGGAAAGTTAAAATGCATGTGACTAAGCTACTTCTGAAGAGAAATATGAAAAAAACATCATTTTGTATTTTTGAGTAATTTCACAGATTTATTATGCATGTGCTTTGACTATTTTTCTGTAAAGAGGTTAATTGATGAAAGGAAATGGTGAGGGTTCTTGCAGGAGGTTGGGAAGGTGAGAAGAGGGCCTAAGGGGTCCCTAACACCCTTCCAGATAGTTGCACAGTGATCGGATCTCAAAATATCGCTCTCATGAGCTTCTACAGGAAGTCTGCAGGGGTTCTACAGGATGTTCCGAAAGGGGTTTTTGGAGGGTTGATGGTGGAATATGGGTGAAAACGTAGAAATGGAGGTTGGATTAGGATGTGAAGAGGTCTAGGACCTAGTGAACGAAGCTACGGAGCAATGAAGATGGTTGGATTTGTTCAAGGATGGTGAGAGAGCAAGGTTGCACAAAGGTATGGAAATTAGGGCAAAGTGAGGAAATGTGACAAATGAAGGGCAAGAATCTGAGTTAGGGGATGGAAAAAGTTGCACTAATGGAGGAAGGGTAGGCAGGGAGGTTTCATAGGTGTTCTGCACACTTTTTCCGAAACTGACCGAACAAGGACTATGCAAACCAAATATCTAACTATTCTAACCTAATTTGAGCTAGACACCAGCAACCATGATGAACAAAAGTTTATTGGCAAAAAATCATATGAAATAACTATGCGAACTAAGAAATAATGAATCTAATCATGTAATCACATCTGGTATCAACTTTTGCAACTAAGAATCTAACACTAGCAATTGCATGATGAAGCAAAAACATTGTTTTTGTGGCAGCAAGGACACCTTGGTCTCATCTCATGGTCCCACGGAGGGAGAGGTGAGATCAGGGGTGCTTGATAGCCTTTTTCGAACATCTTATCTGTTATCAACCTATCAAATCAATCTGAATATGAAAAGCCTTTTCAATCATCAAAAATGACCTAGGTAACCAAGCAAGATTTTAATCTACTAGCAGAAATTATTTTATGAAGACATCAAAAACATATAACAGTACATAGAGGAGGTCCTAGAGCTTGGGTTGGGCCCAACACCAAGAGCTATAGGCTCCTAAGAAGAAGCTCAGAACTGATGCAAAATGAAACTGATTTCCATTACTCAAAAAATAACCATGTCACAAAAATGTTTTACTGCAAAAACTCCCAAAATGGGCTGAGAAACTGAGCAGCACTCAAGTGCGAAATACAAATGTTCCAAAAAGTAAACTACAAATGTTGGAATCCTTCCTACTTATGCACTACGAGGACCTCCAATAGTCCTCCTTACTTCAAGGGGCTTAGCTACTCAAAACTGCAAGTACTCAGCCACTTCACAAAAGCTGCTTGGCTACCCCTGGAAATCAACTTTGGTGGGCTGCTGAACTCTGAGCTGATGGCGGAGAACTCGAGGAAGGGGCCATTTAGTGTAGGAGACACCCTTCCTACACATCCTCATCCTTGACCCCTCGTATTTGGCTGTCAAATGGCCCATAAATACTTGACCTTGGTCCAAAAGTTATCCAAAAATCTACAATAAACACGTATTAGCCTTCATGGTCAAGTGACTATTCTCATTCATTCAATTAACATAAATATACTTCAAAAGCATACATAAACTATGAAGAATGGTGGATTAATGGAGAACAATAGGAAAAATGAGCCCAATAAGTTACCCATTTTTGGGGCTCATCATCACCCCCCTGCTAAATGGGTTGCTCATCCTCTGAGCAACTAATCTAGCTCATCATCTTTGATCGCTTTGACTGCCTCTCTCATGTCCCATGCCTCTAAGGTGATGTCTTCTTCTCGGTCATGAAATCCTGCTTTTCTTTCTACTTCCTCCCACTACCTGTGTGCCTCTTCTTCTTTGACTCCTTCCAGCAATCCTAAAAGAAAGGGAGGACTGAACTTTAGGCCAATCCAATTGGCCTGCAGATTTTGCATTGACTGTTTATAGAAGAGTACTCTTGCCAAGGCCTCCCTCATCCTTGTTGGGGAGTGGTACTCTCTTATTTTCAGACTGTGGGACAGTGTGTTCCACCTCCTTGTGCAAGCATGAATGCAGTTATCCCCCAACAGTATTTCCATGTCCTCAAAGTGAGCAATGGCTTGAGCTTGTCGTTCAATGTAATCTGGTAGGGCCTGAGGGTTATTGGCCAGGTGCTGGTGGGCATATATTAATGCTGAGGGATCCTCTGGCTCTGTTCTGATCATTAGTGGTTCACTTAGTTCCCTGTTCATAATATTTCAGACCTCTGTTGCCCTTTTTCCCTCATGATTTAACCAAGAGGCCATGGCCATAAGTTGCACATCTCCTATTGCAGTGTTGGAGTCCCATGAATTCATGTTTGGAAGGGCCAAGTTGTGTAAGTAGAATTCGGATAATTTGGCCTTCTCCTCTAATGAGCTACTATCACACAAAGCCATGAATTGATGGTAATTTTGAAATGGAATGGTGCCCCTTTGGGCCAAGGTGTTAATCTGGAACTGCAACCATTGATCTTTAAGGTATAAGGCATATGACTTGGCAGGTTGCCTACACTGCAAGGCCTCTACTGCCCAGCTGGCCATGTAGGCCAGTTGGGCTTCCTTCTCTTGTACTTGTTGCTTCAGAGACTGTATTTCCTTTGCTACTTGTGACTCCTTCTCCTGTAGCTATTTTATTAGTGCCTCAACCTCAGCCTACAGCTTGTCCTCTTCCTGCTGTCCATTAGATGCTTCCTTGCCTATTGGAGGTCCCTCTTGCTACTGTTGTTCACCCAAAATGGAGGGCTTGTCTTCCTTATAATGTCCCTGTAGCTGTAGCTGTTGTTTCAGCAACTCGTTCTCCTCCTGTAGGTTGGCCCTCTGATTGATTTCCACATGCCTTACCATGGCCAATTCCTTTCTTGATTCCTTGAGTTGTTCTTCCAGGTGACCTATGTCTGCCACACCCTTGGACTTGGCAATCCTCATCCAAGTGTGAGTCCTCACCCTTTCTTGTTCTAGTGCAAAGAAGAGTGGTACCGCAAATTTCTGAGGAATTATCTTCCTAGCTTCTAACAGGTTGTAGTATGAGCCCAAGCTAGGCTGAGGGCTGGGTTCCAATATTTCCTCAGCCTTTTCTTCTTCCTGTGATGGTTTGGCTGCCTTTTCCTCCAATTTCTCGATATCTTTTAACTTAGCCAGAGTTTCCTGTAGAACCATCTCAACTTCCTGTAGAGCTGTCTTTGAGTCCATCATCCTAATTCTCTCTCTTCAGGTGGAGGTTTTTTGGCTTCCTCGTTCATAAGTGATCGATATCTTTGAAGGGGACTCCTCCTTTTGTTTAGCTGTGGTGTCCTCAATGAAAATTGGCTCCTTTGACTATGGCTGGGGTCTGCCCACTTTGATCTGTGTGCTCCTCCTTGCTTTAAAGTACATGGAAGTTTTCCTCTTTTGGTTCCCTTTTTGTTTTGGAGGTGTGCTTAAGGCAGCAAGCACAACTGTTGCCTCCCTGGCCAATATCTCAGGTGATTTCTCCTCTTGCTATTCGGTTTCCATGCTTCCTGTAGAAATCCCTGTGTCAATTGTTTCTCTCTATTTTTCTTGATGTGTCTTTTCCTTTTGTTTCTGTGTGTTTGCTTTGGCTGTGACATCCTTCAGGTGGAATTTTTCAGCCCTCTCTGCTCTACTCTGCATTCTCTTTTCCCTTGGTGTTTGTACGGTTGTTTCTTCCTCAGTCTTAGGCTCAGCAATCTGGCCCTTTCCCCCTTTTTCTTTCTATCCTTTTTGTGCTTGAATGTCCTGTGTTCCTTCACCATTGGTTTTCTCTCCTTCAATGTTTTCTCCTTCTTCACTACTGGATGAGGTGATATCTTCGGCCAAAATTCTAATATCGTCATCCCGGGACATGTTTCAGAAAATTTCCCAAGATATGGGGACAGTGTAGGTGTGTAGGGCATCTTCCACTAACAGTTTGATGAGCCCATGATGGGCCAACTAATCTGGGATCCCTTCATTCAATTTTGTACCACATTTAATTAGTGACTGAAGAAGAAAATAGGGGATGCTCAGTTTCTTGTCTGGAGGTAAATCAATTCCATGTCTTAGTTCCCACAACAACCTAAAATGATAACCATAGATGATGCTAAACCTCCCTTCACATGTAATGTACTTCATGATTTGGAAACTGACTTCACTCCAGAGAGGAGGCAAGCTGGTTCTCCCAACCCCATTTTTGTCTTCTACAGGATGTTCCTCGGGTAAAAGAAATGCTTTCTTGGCAGCTTGGCCCAATGACCTCTCTTCTTTGCTCCAAGGGAGCCCTAATGGTAGACCAGTAACATGACTGATGAGCTGAGGGATAAGTTCTAGGGTCAAAGCCCTAAAGCTAACTGTGGCATGTGTCTTTGATTGAGGTCTTAGGGGCATTAAAAATTCCTCAGTTATCTCATCATCATGACCCTGAATTTTGTCACAAAAGGACATCCAATTGGTTCGGGTGAATAGGTCCACCACCTCAGGATGCTCTTGCAGTTTGCTGGGGTACGAGGGTCCTTTCCTTATGAATCCCCCTGGCATGGTGAGAGTGCTCTATTTTATGCTCTAACCAGAAAATGGAGTGTTGTTTATGGTTTTCCCCCCGAACTCAAGAAGGGATTTCTCGGGTGTCCAATATCAATTAGCACCAATTGCCTAGTTTTAAGACTGTTGTTGCCCAGAATTCTGTTGTCCATTTATCAAAGGAAGAATTGTGTCTCTACAGACAGAGTACAGAGCTCATTTTTTCTTCTCAGCACACATACAGACATGCAAATTCGAAATTTTTCATACACTAGCCGGCCCCCATAGTTACATATCTTCTCTACAGGAGAATTTTAAAGACAGGAAACGTGGAGGAGAACCTTGATGCAGACACAACTGAGAAACCAAGTGCAACACACAGGCAAACATTTTATTTCCAATTCACAAGCATATTTTCCTCTGGTTCCCAATTCGATGACGGTTAATTCACCATCTTTTCAAAACATACCATGCATAGAAGAGTTTTTCCGAGCCTACCTCATTTGGAGCTCCAAATTCAATGAAGAAAAATCCCAGGCTTCCCTGCTCTGGAAAGCTATGCAGAATTTCCTGTAGAGATCTTCCTATAGAAGACCCCCCTGGTTCCTATAGAATGTCACTGCGCCTCTGAGCGAGCCCGATACGCGGGAGAATCTCGAAGACAGGTAGAAAAACCGGTGGAGGACGACTGGTTAATAGTTTCTGGAAGCGGAGGATGCGTACTTCAGTCGAGGATGCTTCAAGTGCAAATGAGCAGAAGGTGGTGTGAGTTTTAGCTGAGCATATTTTAACTGCGACGTGATTCGTAGTGAGGGGGTGAGGTGGTCAGACCAAACCGTTGATCCAATGTCACGACCATAATTTCTCTGCGTGTTTCTAACCGCCATCACCTCGCCTCTACCGTTAACCACCACCACCACTGCCAGTCCCGACGATTTCTCCCTGAATGGACACTCCACACATGTTGGCTACACGTCTCGTCAGCAATTTTGAATGTAACTGAGCTTGTTCGGATCCCACGAGGCTATGTAACTGGCCGAGGGTGGCCAGTTGACTGGCCACCAATCCCATTCCATATAAATCATTTCCATAGGCATGCAACTTTTAAAATATAGTTTACGCAATTGACGAATGAGCTTAGGCACTTACCTGCGTGGTCATGGCTGCATTGTGCAGACCTTGGGTCTTGGAACCATTCCTTCAGTCGTTGTTGCTCGTGCACGGGTGTTAGAACCCATTCCTTCATTCGTTGATGCTGCATGCATGGGTTTTGGAACCCATTTCATCGTTCGCTACCGCTGCATGCACAGGTTTTTCTTGGCTTCGGATGCTAATGATATTTTCACATTCAAGATGAGCCCTTTGCATGTTCCCTTTGTCGTTTCTGGCTGTCCCTGTCTCCAGAGTATGTCTCCCAAAGGGACCAGCTGCTACAGGATTCCTGTAGGATGTCCTGTAGCTTCTTCTCCTCCTAGGATGCAAGCCAAACGAACAGGGCTATACTGCTAACGAGGAATTTAGCTGATGAAGAGTCTAGATGGAGGTTGACCGATAGGGTGAGCAAGACACTACTACTTGATTTATCACTAAAAGTTCTTGCTGGCAGTATGAGAAAACAAGGTTTTTCTGTGTGACTGTGTAGGAATAGACAACAAGATGGGTGCAACGGAGGTGTAAGGAGATCAAACAAGGTGACATGTGATGATGGGCGGAAGCAGGGGTGTTTGGAGGCCTAGCTGGCAGATTCCAACCTTCGAATTCCCTTCCAAGATCGATTTTGGCTTGCCTGAAGGTTCTACAAGATCTTCCTGTAGAAGACATAGACTTCCTGTAGAAGATACAAAACTTCCTATAGAAGGCCCAGAACTTCCTGTAGAAGGTGAAATCTTAACCCGAATGTGATCAAATCCGAAGAAAGGGGAGTGGTCATGGAGGAAGTGTCTGTGAGGGATGCTTGCAGCCTGGTGCTGACCTCTATCCTTGTTTTGCACGACCCTCCCAATCCTGCAATTTCTTCCTTGAACCCTGCAATTATTCAACAGAAATTAGGCCTGTTTCTTGTTTTTTCTTTCCTTTTTTTTTTTTTTGAGAGACAGTTGGGGCGCCTCTAGGAGGTTTTCACCCTCACTATCTGCCCCGGGTGCCTCTAAGAGGTTTTCACCCAAGGATATTTTTATTCTATTTTTTTTTTTGATGATCAAGGTGTGAGTGGAGCAGAGACAAGGCCCTGCTCCACTACCAGCACTGATTTGTCTAAAGTTTCAATGAACTCTTGCTTCGAAAGGGGTTTCCTGTAGATTTTCAATCAATGCCCATTGACGAGCATGGGGATGGCTTCTTCATCAATGGTCCTAATAAGGACTGAACCATTGTCGTTGCATTTCTCCTTTATATATGGTCCTAACCACCTTGTCCTCAGCTTCCCTTTGAAATCCTTGTATCTTGAGTCATACAACAGCGCCCAATCTCCTAGCTGGAATTGCTTTTCGTTAAGCTGCTGGTCATGCCATATCTTTCTCTGGAGTTCTACTTCTAAGTGAAGGAGGGCTTGCATTCTTTGTTCATCTAATCCATTCAGCTACAGTAATCTATCTCGTTGTGCATGGTTGAGATCTAAGTCCAGCTGAGCTACCACCCTCAATGTGTTGTATTTGAATTCTATGGACATCAAATACTTCTTCTCGTAGACCAGCTCATAAGGTGTGAAACCGATTGTTGTTTTCCAAGTGGTGTTGTAGGCCCAGGTGACCTCAACCAAGCGATCTGCCCAATCTTTTTGCTCCTGCTCACCAATTTAGTCAAAATCTCTTCTGAAGCTCTGTTAGCCACTTCCACCTGCCCATTTGCTTGCGGATGATAAGGGGTGGAAGTCCTGTGCTTAATCTTATGATGAGCGAGCAGGTATTCAATAAAGTTAGAGGTAAACTAACTTCCTTGATCTGTGACTAATTCCCTTGGGTAGCCAAACTTGTAGAAGACATTCTCCCTAAAAAACTCAGCCACTTTCTCTTTTGTCGCTGCCTTGTTTGCCTTTCTTTTTGCCCACTTTGTCAGGTAATCACAATGATGTAAGACTTTTTTTTGAAGGAGGGTCGATAGGACCCACAAAGTCCATGCCCCACTTCTCAAATGGCTTGAAAGTCACTTGAGGCTGGAGGGGAATTTCATCCCTTGGATTCAGTTTCCCCATCCTTTGACATCAGTCACAATGGCTGATATATCTTCTGACATCTTGATGAAGAGTGGATCAATATTAGCCTGCCTGTAGAATTTTGAAGGTAGTCCTTTTTGCTGCAAAGTGGCCTCCACAGGGCCCATCGTGATAGGTTAGGAGGATGTCAAGAACTTCCTCCTCCCTAACACAACACCTCAAGATCTGATCTGGGCCAAGTTTAAACAAGTTTCCCCCGATCCAAGTGAATGGGGCACTTTTCCTCACAATTATGCTCTTCTCTTTTGAGGATAGGTACGGAGGGAACTGTGCTGAGACCAAGTAATTTGCTATATCAGCAAACCAGGGAGAGAGTACTGAAATAGAAAATAGGTGTTCATTTGGCATTTGATCATCTACCACCCCTTCTTCACCTGTGGGCAAATCTAGTCTAGACAGAATGTCAGCAACAACATTTTCCTTACCTGGCTTGTCAACAATGGTCAAATCAAATTGCTGCAACAAAAGTAACCATCTAATGATACGAGCATTTACATCAAGTTTATTCATTAAATACCTAATCGCAGCATGAGCAGTGTGTACGAAGGTTTGATAACCAGTGATGTAGTGTCTGAACTTGTTTAGGGAATGGACTACAGCCAGGAACTCTTTCTCGATTACGGTATAGTTCATTTCTGCCTTGGAAAGGTTTTTGCTGAAATAGTATATAGCATATGGTAGCTTCTCCTCAACTTGTCCTAAGGCTGCCCCTAAGGCTTTGTTCGAGGCATCAGTGTGGATGTGGAAAGGTAGGGCCCAATTTGGGCCTCTCAAGATCGGAGCGGACACCAGCTTATCTTTAAACTCATCCAGAGCCCCTTGACAGTTGTCAGTCCATATAAACTCAACATCTTTCCCCAAGAGTCCAAACAATGGTGAGGCTAGCTTACTGAAATCTTTAATGAACCTTCTATAATATCCTGCTAAGCCTAGAAAACTCTGAACATCTCTCACATTTTAAGGAGGCAGAACCTTTTGGATGATAGCAATTTTGTTGGGATCCACCTATAATCCTTGCTGATAAATTGTATGACCTAGCATGGTCCCTTCAGTCATCAAGAATTCACATTTTTCGGGACTGAGGGACAGGTTCATCTCAATACACTTGGTTAAAACTTTTCCCAGGTTAGCCAATGCTTCTTGGAAGTTGGACCCATAAGGAGTAAAGTCATCCATATAGATTTCTACTGAATCATGAACCAGCTTAGCAAATATGCTTAGTACTACTCTCTGGAAAGTGGCAAGAGCGTTGCATAGCCCAAAGGGAAGGACCTGGTAGGCAAAGGTACCCCATGGACAAGTGAACGTGGTCTTATCTTGGTCCTCCGTGCTAATTTGGATCTGATTATACCCGCTGAACCCATCTAAGAAAGAAAAGAACTTCTTCCCTGCCAGTCCATCCAACACTTGATCTATGAAAGGAAAAGGGAAATGGTCCTTCTTGGTGGCTTTTTTAAGTTCTCGGTAATCTACATAGATTCTCCACTTCCTGTTTTTCTTGGGCACAAGCACCAGAGGTGAGACCCACTCATTGTTGGAGATGGGGTAGATGAATCCTGCATCCAACAAATTTTGCAATTATTCTTTGAAAATGTCCTTAAGGGCTGGATTCATTCTCCTCTGAGGCTACCTGACTGGTTTACAATCCTCTTTGATATAAATGTGATGGGTATAGACTGAAGGATGGACTCCCTTCATCTCCTTATAGCTCCAAGTGAAAGCATCCAAATGGTGGTTCAATAAGTTACACAACTCCTTCTCCTGGGAGGGAGATAGGGATGATCTGATCTTTAAGGTTATTTCAGGGCCAAATTCCACATTCTTAACTCTGGGAGAGGTCGGATCAGCCACACAGAGGTCCACTAAAGAACTGGCTTGGGTACCTTCCACCAACTCCTCTAATGGCAGTGCACTGAGAGGTGGATTTTGAATCAAATTCTCAATCAAGTCATCCTCGGTTTGAGGACCCCCCTAGTGGCTTCTACTATGCACAATGGTGTATAGTAGACCTCATCCTCATCTCCCTC
>APFE031665498.1:20760-35250 GCA_000404065.3 Pinus taeda
GGGAAAAAAGATGGCCAAAGCCTTCTCAGCTTCCTCTTTCTTCTGCTGGATTCCGAAAGTATCCAGTTGCATAGCAATGGTCTGTCTCATCTCACTTTTGAGGTCTTCCATTTGATTTGAAAACTCATGCTTGGAGAAGGTGGCACTAGCTGAAAGTGGATTCCCCCTACCTCTTTTTTGGGCTGCCCTAGAGTGGTTTCTAAACACAGTCTTTATGTCCTCATAAGGTAGTTGGTAGATGTCTCCGCCAGCTAGAAAATGGAGGGTATCTAGAAGGTCTTTAGGGACTCCTCGGAGCAGAACCAGCTTCAGAGATTCGGGGTCAAGTTTGCACCTGGCCCTTTTATAACTAAGTTGGAACCTTTCTTCATAGTCTTATAAAGATTCATCACTTTCCATGGTCATCCGAAAGATTTCTCCCTTTGTTTCCTTTGACCTACAGTAGTCCCGGTATTTGTTGTTAAAGGCTTGCTGCATTTGAGCCCATGTTGTGATACTGTTTCTAGGTAACCCCATGAACCAGGGTAGCGCTGCATCCTTGAGGGTAGAGGGAAAGAGTTTACACTTTTTCTCGTCTTCTGCATAGTCATAAGTTCGACAAACAGTAGCAAACTCAAACAAGAAGGTATTAGGGTCTTCAGTGGTCAATCCGTGGAAGTGAGGTAAGGCTGAGGGACTTATGTTTTTTATTTTTGTGTCCCCATTGGTCTCTCGGATGGGAAATGCACCTTCTATTCTCTCCCCATCTCCTATACTGTTTTTGCAATCAACCATGGTCCCAAGAGGAATGTTTTCTTGCTCTTCTTCTATTATAGGATCTTCATATATCTCTGGAGGTTCACCTATAGGTTCTTCTGGATCACTGCCACTAAAGAAGAGAGAAGGGTGACTCAGTGATGTGGTGGGGGTGTTGGGTAAGAATTTTCCGGTATTGTCTCTATTCCTACGAGGCATGAAATGAAATATTTTTTATTGCTTTTGTTTTTTTCTGCTTGTACCTGCAAAACTGAAATAGATTGACTGCAACTAACTAAAATCTAAATTGTTGAAATGGAAATGCGGAATTGAAAAGGAAGAATTGAAATGCTAAGCTAGGAAAGTGGGAAATATCTAATCTACGCTTGCTAAAATTAAATGGAAGCAGGAACTGTCTAATTTATTTTTGCGGAAATAAAATTTGCAGAATGGAAATGAAACAACTACTCTACTTTTGCTGAAATAAACTACTTAGCAGAAGGTTGCAGTAGAAAATAGAAGAAAGGCAGCAATCACAAATACTCTGACGCTTCCCCGGAAATGATGCCAAAAAGATGGTGGGCTCCAGTATTGTAGCAATAATGTTCCAACTCCTAGGACTCCCTTCTTTACTTTTATCAACCCGGTAGTTCGTAACAAACTTGGAAGCGACGGTGTTGTATGCACAAGTACTAGCTCTTGCCACATACTGTCACTAGATCAGCTGGCACAAGTCCGCTAGGAGCTTAAGCCAACTTCTGTGAGCTCTTAAAAGAAGCTTTTAACTATGATGGATGAAATCTAACTTGAAGGAGGCTAATCTACTTGTAGAAAGCAGCTGAAAGCTGAAAGGAAATGCAAACCCTAGTTTTACCGACTAGCCCTATTGGTGCAAGAAAAGAGATGAAAGTGGTGGAACTGGATGCCATTGACTATTGGAAAGGTAAAATTCCTTTCACTAAGCTAATTCTAAAGAGAAATATGAAAAAAACATCTTTTTGTATTTTTGAGTAATTTCACAGAATTATTATGCATGTGCTTTGACTATTTTTTTGTGCAGAGGTTGATTGATGAAAGGAAATGGTGAGGGCGCTTGCAGGAGGTTGGGAAGGTGAGAAGAGGGCCTATGGGGTCCCTAACACCCTTCCAGAGAGTTTCAGAGGGATCGGATCTCAAAATACCGCTCTCGTGAGCTTCTACAAGAAGTCTGCATGGGTTCTGCAAGATGTTCTAAAGGATGTTCCGAAAGGGGATTTTGGAGGGTTGATGGTGGAAGATGGGTGAAAAAGTGGAAATGGAGGTTGGATGAGGATGTGAACAGGTCTAGGACATGGTGAATGAAGCTGCAGAGTGATGAAGATTGTTGGATTTGTTCAAGGATGGCGAGAGAGCAAGGTTGCACAAAGGTATGGAAATTAGGGCAAAGTGAGAAAATGTGGCAAATGAAGGGTGATAATTTGAATTAGGGGATGGAACAAGTTGCAATGATTGAGGAAAGGTAAGGAGGTAGGTTTCACAGCTATTCTACACACTTTTTCCGAAACTGACCGAACAAGGACTATGCAAACCAAATATCTAGCTATTCTGACCTAATTTGACCTAGACACCAGCAACCATGATGAACAAAAGTTTATTGGCAAAAAATCATATGAAATAACTATGTGAACTAAGCAATAATGAATCTAAGCATGTAATCACATCTGGTATCAACTTTTGCAACTGAGAATCTAACACTAGCAATTGCATGATGAAGCAAAAACAGTGTTTTTGTGGCAGCAAGGACACCTTGGTCTCATCTCATGGTCCCACGGAGGGAGAGGTGAGATCAGGGGTGCTTGATAGCATTTTTCAAAGATCTTATTTGTTATCAACCTATCAAATCAATCTGAACATGAAAAGACTTTTCAATCATCAAAAATGACCTAGGTAACCAAGCAAGATTTTAATCTACTAGCAGAAATTATTTTATGAAGACAACAAAAACATATAACAGTACACAGAGGAGGTCATAGCGCTTGGGTTGGGCCTAACCCCAAGAGCTACAGGCTCCTAAGAAGGAGATCAGAATTGATGCAAAATGAAACTGATTTCCATTACTCAAAAAATAACCATGTCACAAAAATGTTTTACAGCAGAAACTCCCAAAATGGGATGAGAACTGAGCAGCACTCAAGTGCAAAATACAAACATTCCAAAAAGTAAACTATGAAGGCTGGAAGCATTCCTAGTTATGCACTAAGAGGACCTTCAACAATCCTCCTTAATTCAAGGAGCTTGGTTGCTCAAAACTGCAAGTACTCAACGACTTCACAAAAGCTGCTCGGCTGCCCTTGGAAATCAACTTTGGTGGGCTGCTAAACTCCGAGATGATGGTGGAGAACTCGAGGAAGGGGCCATTTAGTGCAGGAGACACCCTTCCTACGAATCCTCCGCCTTTTCCCCTCATATTTGGCTGTCAAGTGGCCCATAAATGCTTGACCTTGGTCCAAAATTTGTTCAAAAATATGCAATAAACACGTATTATCCTTCATGGTCAAGTGACTATTCTCATTCATTCAATTAACATAAATATACTTCAAAATCATACATAAACTATGAAGAATGGTGGATTAATGGAGAACAATAGGCAAAATGAGCCCAATAAGTTACCCATTTTTGGGGCTCATCAAATATTCCAATGCTTTCCATTCTAACAGGTGGTGTTGATGTTGTACTAGGAGTGCAATGGTTACAATATTTGTAGATTGTAGTTTTTAACTTTAAAGAACTCTTCTTGAAATTTTTTTGGAAACAAGAATGGGGTGTAATTACACAATTATGCTCACTAGAGGTTTAAAGATCAAAATCATTTATTTCTCCAGATCTCCAAAAAGTATTAGACAATCATTCCAAGGTATTTGAGACTCCCAACACCTATTTGTGATTATGATCATGCTATTCACTTGAATCCAGGAAGTGTTCCTCTCTAGTAGTATTTGTGCAAAAGAAGGATGGATCATGGTGTATGTGTTTGGATTATAGGGAGATCAACAAGCTCACTATTAAATATACATTTCCCATTCCTTTCATTGATGAATTGTATATGAATTACATGGATAAATTTATTTCAACAAGTTGGATCTCCATTCAGGATATCATGAAATTAGAATGAAGACTGGATACATTCCAAAAAAACATTTAGAACTCATGAAGGTCATTATGAATTTTTGGTCATCCCTTTTGGCCTTACTAATGCACGTTCCACATTTCAAGGTTTGATGAATTCAATTTTCAAACCCTTAGAAAATTTGTGTTGGTATTTTTTTGATGGTATACTAATCTACATCAATTCTTGTAAGGATCATGTTCAACATGTTGATAGGGTGTTCAAACCATTGGAGGAGAAAAAATTATATGAAAAAACCTCCAAATGTTTCTCTAGAGTACATGAGATGGAATATTTGGGTCATATTTTATCTCATGAGGGTGTTGAGGTAGACCCTAAAAAAATTAAAGCTGTTAAGGAATGGAAAATTCCCACAACCCTAAAGAATCTTTGAGGGTTTCTCAGATTGACAGAGTATTATTGCAAGTGTGTCATGAATTATGGGAGAATAACAGTGCCTCTAACAACAATACTGAAGAAAGAAGAACTTTCTTGGAATCTAGAAGAAACTAAGGCCTTTGAACATCTTAAAGAGGCAATGTGCCAAGCATCAGTCTCAGCTACACCAGACTTCACAAAAACATTTATCGTTGAATGTGATTCCTCAGGAAATGGAATTGGTGTTGTTTTAATGCAAGAAGGAATACCCATTTCTTTTGAAAGTTTTCCAATTAAGTGAAATTATTTACACAAACCTATTTATGAGAAGGAAATGTTGGCAATACTATATGCACTAAAGCAATGGTGGCCTTACTTAATGGGAAGACACTGTAGAGTTCCATAATTGTTTTGTTTTGACACCCTTTTTCCACCATTTTCCTCTTCTTCATCATCTCTATCAACTCAATAAAGGAAATAAATCATAGATTATAAGGTAATAACTCTTACATGTATTATTTATCATATGCGTTAATGTTCCTTATTGTTATATTAAAGAGTGTTGTAGCTACAAAATTAACATGATCCTATAGCCATTTTGTAAATATCCAGCTACCTCCATGGTTCATGAGGTTCTAGTTCGTTAATGAAACAACTAAGCATATGGGTAGTTTAGGATTGATCCCCTCATGGATATCCTCATATTCACTCGATCCAGTTCATCAAAAGGATCACACAGCAACATGATCAAAGATACAGGTCAACACATAGCAGTAAGGAGTCCAGACACAACACGATTTCTCGATTTGCTTTCCAAATAGCAAATTGACGAATAACGATTTTCCCGTTTAAGTTTCATATTTGAATTAGGATTAAATATCAGATCCATAGGCATGAAAGTCTCAACATACTGAGCATGCATTTTATATAAATATGTATTCTCTATAAATGATAACAAGGAGGAAGTATTAAGTTAATTACTGAAGAAATTGTGAACCAGACTCTTGCTTTTGCATTAATTTGAAGTTACTTTGCTGATATGATGCTTATGTCATTGTGAATCAGACCTACTAGATGTCGAGGACCCTTGTAGACAGTTAAGGTTTTAGTTTATTTTTATTTCGTTGCTTTGTAATTTCTTTCATTCAAATGCTTTCTGTTATTATTGCATTTTAGTTTAATTACTTCACTGCTTTCATTATTTCATATAGACTCAGGTCGTGAGCAAGAGATTGATTTTCTCAGTTGTCCTAACTAAATTTCTTTAAGGAATGGGGAAGGGTGCGTAAGCACGCTTTCATTAAGGAGAGGGTTTGAACACTTGCTTGACGTTAGGAAACAAGGATGCTAACGCACACTCGTCGACTGTCAAGGAGAGGATGCGTAAGCATGGCTCGACCAACGAGGCCCACCCCAAAACCAAACACTTTTGATTTGGAGGGCTCGCTAGCCCTTTGAAAATAGAGAGAGGGCATGACTCTTTCCACTTATTAAGATTACAGATTCCAAGGAAGCGCCACGTGAAAGAAATATGAAATATCTTGAATATTTTCGAATACATGGCGCCTCTATCTCAAGTACAGTTCCTGGAAGTAGGTGGCCATTCTGGGTGTACGACCAAAGCTCCATAAAGGGAGGTAGGTAAAGTCGTGCTTGCTTGTGTATATTTAGGCAGGGCCCTCCATCTCTCCAAATACACAAAATAAATAAGGTCTGTAGGTCTTGTCCGAGCCCTGTCAAAACCCCATCCCCAAGGTGATCAAGTGTCAAGGTCCATGGTGGGGGGGGGCCATGGCAGGCTACGTCGAGTAGTAATTGTCAGATAACCCCCCTTACTAGATTGAAATACAAGAATTCAGAAATAAAGGAAGATAGAGATCGTTGGAAGAAGGAGCTAGAGAATAAGGAAAAGATGTTATCTCATTACCATTTCACATTTCATTTATAGTTACAGTATTTTACATAGTCTAGTCCTTCAAATGATTTTCACTTCATTACATTCAGTATCCTCATGATTTTTGGAATTAGAATTTAGATCATTTTGTAATTTGTAATTATAAACTTCCTTCATGCTTTTTAAACTCAGAATTGTATATATTTCATAGAACAAGCATTTGGATTTTAATACTTTGTTTTCATAACAACAAAGTGTTTATTTAGATTCATAAATTTAGGATGAATAATGTAAGAAATTTTTAGATGATAATCAATTAGACATAATTTGATAGATTGATTTAATAATAGCTTAACTCTCATTCAGTCTAACAATAGCTTAACTTTAAAATATTGATTATAGAAATTTGACTTTAATAAAAATCTAGATAAACAATGGAAATCTCAAAACAAACATAACCATCATCTACTAAACAAAAGAATAGGATTCTAGCATATATAGTGAACTTTCACTTCACAAGTTTATCAACTCCGGTCGATAACTTATGCTTGCAATTTAAGAACATTAAATTTACCAAACATTTTGGCACCGTTGTCAGGGAAGTATAAATAGAAGCCTTAAAAAAAATTGAATAAAAACATTATATGCATAGGGAAAGAGACTCTAGAGGTAGGTTTGTAGGTCAAGGAAGAAGTTTAAATCCTACATCATCACTTACTCAAAACGACCTAGTAGTGCCACACCAATGACACAAACTCAAATTGCATCCATTGCAGGCCAATATAGACTTCCTAAAGTCTTAAGATCTGGAATCCATTGTCAAGGATCACCAACCTCATCAATAGAGGCTGTAATAGAAGAAAATGATACATCTCTAACAACTGGAATAATTTTTCTATCTTCAATGGGAGAACAACTTCTAGCTCAAGAGTTACAAGCTCCTTCTGAAGAAGAAGAAGAAGAAATTTACTTCAAACCATTGATAGAGGAACCAAAAGAACTAGAAGAGAAACTAGATAGCCCTATTGAAGAACCAGATATCTCTTCCAAAGAATCCTTCATGACTGAAAAAGGAGAAGCAGAAGTACACAATGTCAATGGTGAATAAATAGGATTAAAGGAGGAGGAGGAGGATTTAGAGGAGGTGGAAGAGGGGGTGGTAGAGGTAGAGGAAATAAAGGAGATCCATAACCTTTTGGATTCCCTATCCCTGATAAGGATACAACATTAACAATGAAGAATATCTCACCCTCTATTCTCCCTAATTTTCATGGAATAAGAAGTGAATACCCAGAGACATTTCTCTTTGAATTTGAGGTATTATGTAGGTCATATGACTATTTGCATGACGGTCAAAAACTAAAATTGTTCCTTGCCACCTTAAAGGATGCAACATTAAAATGGTTTATGATTCTAGAAACAAATTCTATAAGGACATGGGCAAAAATGAAAGATGAATTCTTAGTGAAATATAAGGATTATTGTATGCCTCATAGTATCAAAGATGTAGTCTTAAAAATGGTATAAAAAGAAGATGAGAATATTGAAGAATTTATTGAGAGATTTATTTATAATATCAAAAGGGAAAAATTGAACAATCTAGATCAGGAAACTTTGAAAACTCTTTTACTCAAATCCATTAAAGATGAATGGATAGATCTTCTCGGGGTTGAAACAGAAAATTAAGCGGAGGGGGGGATTTGCAGAGCTAGGGTTTGCAGCATAAGTTAAGTGTTGGGCACCATGGAGGGGTGTAGGGGCGGGGGGGTGTTCCACTCCCTCTTACAGTCAGGTAGTCTCCAATCGAAGCAAGAAACCTTTGGAGGCTAAAACAGGTATTTTAGGAGAAGGGAAACAAAATAATAGAGGTACACAGGAACATGAAAATGAGCGGGAAGAAGTTAGAAGAGAAAAAAGAACAAAAGGAGAAAACCAGAGAGCAGACACCAGAAATTGAACTAGACTGTGTAAGCCTAGGACTACTATCACACCCAGGGTGGTGTTAAGTGATCCAGCGTTGTAGGCGCATAGGGAACACATGAAGACTTATGCAGTTATTTGTAAATTTATGGGGTTATGGCCAATAGAGAAAGCTTTACAGGCTTGGATAAGGAATCACTGGAAACCTAAAGGGAGTATAGACCTACACCTAGGTTCAAAGGGTTTCTTCATTGTAGTCTTCACTAACATTGAGGATAAAGATAGGGTGTTTGAAGGAGGGCCCTACTTCTATGTTGCGGTAGGCCTCTATATGCGGCCTTGGGTGATGAATTTTGTCCTCGAGCGCGAGACTTTCACCTTGGTCCCGGTTTGGGTAAGGCTCTACTCCTTACCATTGTATTATTGGTAGCTAGAATCATTAACAGCAAGAGGAAACAAACTAGGGCACTTTGTAAAAATATCATTGGCCACTAGGCAGGGAAAGTATACATCGTTTGCCCGCATTTTATGTAGAGATGATCTCTCGGGAGCTCTACTGGATTAAATAATCCTAGAAGTTTTTGATGAAGAATGGGTAAAAATGGTGGATTATGTGCATGTTCCTTTCAGATGCCGTAGATGCCATGAACATAGGTATCTATTCAGGGACTACCCCTTAAACAAAACAGAGAGAAAAACTAGAGCCACCTCAGGGAAAGAAACTGATGGCTTTAACAGAGTGGGAAGCAGAGGTAAAGGAGGGAAAAAGTCTAAAAAAAAAATCAATGAGGAAAAGCAGACAAGTTAGAATAGGTACAAGGTACTAGAATAAGAAAAGGAACCAAATAATGCAAATCAAGCTCTGGAGGGCAGTCCTAGGGAGAAGGAAAAGGAAGAAAGCATGGAGGATACACATGACAATAACCAACAAAAGGAGGATCTGTTGAATACCATGGACCTCGATAGGGACCAAGAGATGACCCCGAGTGAGGTGGAAACAAAGGATCATGAACTGCAGGATATTCTTGATAGGGATCATCTAGATCTGGAAAAATTCCTAGAGCAGGGAAACGCCAAAGGAATGGATTCACTACCACAAGAGGAGTTCAATAGAGTGAAAAAACTATTTTTGTGGAGAACTTAGGCAAAAGGGTCAGGAGTCAAAAGAAACCATGATAATCGGGATAACGAAGGGGTGAAAACTCTGAAGGAAACATCGGGACTAGCCCCTCAGAACCTAGGCAGGAAAAGGGGTAGGAAAAAATAGAAAGGTTGTTGATTGAATGTGGAAAAATGATGATAGATTTAGGTAAGATGAAAGACCTTACTAGTTACTCATTTACAAATCTATCTTAATGAAGCTCACAACATGGAATATTAGGGGTCTAGGAAGTAAAAGGAAACAAAGGAATCTTAGCAACAGAATGAAAGAGGAAAAACCAGATATGATTTTCATCTAGGAAACTAAATGTTCGGTAGAAAAAATAAGGGAAATACAGAGCAATTGGCTAAGTAGGTATGAATATCTAGAACTAAAAGTAGACAAAAAGTTTGGGGTATTCTCACGCTTTGGAACCCTCAGAAACTAGGTATCCTGGATGCTGAGGCATCTAGGAACTACTTATCAGTGGTTATTCAACCTTTGGGGGACAAGGAAGTCTATTTAATCACAAATTTTTATGGCCCTCAGAAGCCTGAAGACAAGCATAGAATTCTTACTTCACTGGAGGATTTAAGAGATAGACATTCAGGTGTCCCATGGATTCTGGGTGGGGACTTTAACATGATCAGGTCCCTGTTGGGAAAAAAAGGTGGAACTAGATTACTTGGAAGAGAGTCCATAACATTTCAAAATTTTATAAACAATATGAGGTTAGTAGATACAGAGACAAGTAATGGCATCTTTACCTGGAATAACAAAAGGGGAGGAGAGTCTCAAGTGGCATCAAAGCTTGACAGATTCCTTCTCTCTGAGGACCTTATTCTCACAGGCCTGGAAATGTCAGCAATGATACTCCCTTTTGGTGGTTCGGATCTTTGGCCTGTACAACTTGAAGCGCCCTTTATAGGTACTCCAAGAAATGGACCTTTCAGGTTTGAAAATATCTGGCCCACCCATCCAGAATTTAGCAACAATATAGAAAAATGGTGGAAAGAGGATATACATGTTTAGGGTACGAAAATGTTCCTCTTGCATAAAAGATTGAAACATGTCAAAATTAGGCTTAAAGGTTGGAATAAGAATGAGTTTGGAAACATTTTTGAAGCCAAAAAAGTAGTTGAAAGGAATCTACAAGAAATTAATTAGATCCTCATCATGGATGGCTTCAATGAAGGAAGAAAGGAACAAGCCAACAACCATCAACAGGAATGGGAGGAATTATGCAAATAGGAGGAGATATTATGGAAATAGAAATCGAGAGTACAATGGTTAAAAGAAGGGGAAAGGAACACCAGGTTTTTTCACAAATCAACCATGGAGCACAGGTCCCATAACAAGATCTCAAAAATCAAGTATTCGCATGGAAATCAACTCAATACCCACAAAGATATAGAAGCTGCACTAGTTCAACATTTCTAAGGCATAGCAGAGGAACCTCTCTTAGACAGATCACAATTCATCAATGACTTCACTAAGCACATTCCTAAGCTTATGACAAGAAATTATAACTATAATTTAAACAAGCCTGTGAATGAAGAGGAGGTCAGTGAAGTCGTCAAAGATATGAAAAATGGAAAGGCGCCAATTCTGGATGGTTTCAATGTTGACTTCTTTAAAGCATGTTGGGGCATAGTCAAGCAAGACATACTTGCTGTGGTGGAGGACTCCAAGAAAAATATAACTGTTTTGAAGGCGTTCAACACATATTTCTTATCCTTAATTCCAAAACTGGATAATGCTATGACACTAGACAGATTCAGACCAATAGCATTATGCAATGTGGTGTATAAAATTGTCTCCAAAATAGTTGCCAACAGGCTTAAACCCCTTCTACCAACTCTTGTTTCAGAGGAGAAAACTGGGTATGTGGAAGGCAAACAAATTCTCAACAATATCATTCAAGCTCATGAGGTGGTTCACTCTCTTATAAAAAATAGGAAGGCAGGAATGATTATGCAACTTGACCTAGAAAAAGCTTATGATAAGCTAAATTGGGCCTACATAAGGAAAATTATTTTAGCTTATGGATTTGAGCATAACTAGGTAAGATGGTAATGGCCCTTGTTACTACCTCTAGCTTTTCAATCTTGTTAAATGGATCACCATCCAAGACCTTTAATCCCTCGAGAGGTCTCAGGCAAGGAGATCCCCTCTCTCCCTTCCTCTTCATACTCATGATGGAAGGACTAGGCGTAGCTATCAAGGTGGCCAAAGCAGAAGGCAAAATCCAGGGTCTCAGATTAACTGAGAATGGTAATGCTTTAACCCATCAACAATTTGTGGATGACACTATGCTACACGACATATCTATAGTCAAGGAAGCTCTAGCCTACAAACAAATCCTGAAAGACTTTGCAATGGTGGCAGGCACAGAGGTAAGCCTATCCAAATCAAAGATTTTCTTCTTCAACACTAATATTTCTATTCAAAGAAATATATCTAGAATTCTAGGCTTTCAAAGAGAAATTCTACCCTCCAAATATTTAGGAGTACCATTAACAAACAAACCTATGAGAAAGACAAACTAGGAGCCACTACTTAATAAGCTATAGGACAAAACCCAAAAATGGACAAGTAGGTCTTTGAACATAGTAGGAAGGCTAGTGCTCACAAAAGTTGTCCTTCAAACTATCCCCATCTTTATGTTTTCAGCCCTTCTAGCTCCTAAAGGAATCTTGCAACTTTGCAGAAATATCCAAAGAGATTTTCTCTGGGGTAAAGGTGAACAGAAGAAAAAATGGGCCTTGGTAGCCTGGGAAAAGATATGCAAACCTAAGACACATGGAGGTTTGGGACTAGATGATCCTGAGGTACTAAACAAATTTTTGGGGGCAAAATTATGGTGAAGATGGTTAAAAGACTCAGCTTCCCCTTGGGAACAAATTTGGAAGCAGAAATATGCAAACAATTGGCAAGACAAGGACCACATTAGAATGTCTAGGATTATCAAAGGCTCCCACATCTAGAACAAATCTTCAAAGAATAGGAACATTGTTTAGAAACATAGTTTCTGGGAAATTAGAGATGGAAACCTTGCCTAGTTTTGGGAAGATAAGTGGAAATATGAACCTAAGTTGTTAAAAGAAGAATTTTCACATCTCAAGGATGATACAAACAACAAAGGGTTACTCAAAGTAAATGATTTTTGGGATCAGGCAAATAGTGGAGGAAAATGGAGGTTATGGAAGAAACTGGTTTATAGGGATACCTCCCCCTTGAAGGCACAGGTAGAAGCTCTAACAAACATGCTGGAACAAAGGAAGATCTTGGTATCAATAGATTTTGACCAGCTGAGATGGGGTCACAACAATGAAGGCACCTTTAACCTTAAAGAAGCTAAACGTATGACCCTTGGTCTGGACTTCACAATCCCTGATCGTGTTTGGAAGGAACTATGGCGGAACCAAGGCTGGATGAAGATCAAACATTTCATGTGGCTAGTGCAGCATAAGAAAATTCTCACCTGGGACAACCTACGGAAAAGAGGGATTTATGGTCATTCCAAGTGCTAGCTATGTGAATCACAAGAAGAAACTATGGAGCATCTTCTCAACCTTTGTGCATTTACTTCCACATTGTGGAATGAGATTGCTTCAATATTCAGAAAAACAGACAAGGACATGGGTAGCATAACCAGCACCTTAAAGAAATGGAGGAAAAGATTCTCATATTATGATACTGTCAACAAAGCATGGGCTTTAGCTCCAGGCTTCCTTATCTGGGATGTCTAGAAAGAACGCAACAATAGAATTTTCAATAACAGGAAAGGTTCTTCACAAGGCATCATGGAACTGATTTTAAATCAGATCAAGGAGATGATAGGAAACCTCATTAAAAATCCCCCTGAGAATAACCCTACAGATATTGATGTTCAGATATTACTAAATCTGGGTCTGCAGGGAATTATTCCTCAGGGTAATATCAAAAGTCAAATCAAATTTCTCCTGAAAAATACTTCTAGAATCCTCCCCCTCAAGGTTTTACTAAATGTAACATTGATGGGGCCTCAAAAGGAAACCTGGTCATGGCTAGTTATGGTGGAGTGATAATAGACGAGAAGGGATGTATAGAAATCATTTTCCATAGTAATTTGGGGAAAGCTACTAACAATATGGCATAGCTCATGGCCATTAAGCATTGCTTAGAAATCCTAAGAGACTCAAATCTTCATAACATTATAATAGAGGTGGACTCTGAGTTGGTTATCAAATCGGTTAAGAAAATCAACTATGGCTCTGCTCCGAAAAAGGTTTCAAGTCATTGGAGGCTTCTTCAAGTTTATCACAGGATCCAATCCCATCTGCAGAACATGAGAACCCTACGATTCATGTATGTGCGCCAGACAACCAATAAATTAGCAGACACTTTAGCCAATGAAGGAGCACTCTGTTCTAAAAACAACATTAAATATAATTGGACAGAGGTCCCCTAGGGAATATTGAAGGATGTGTGTCTCAGACAGGTGAATGAGGACCGTGAGCTTTATCAGAACAGGGGATCCTGACAGGTTGCAGATTCAAGGAAAGAGTGGATGTCAGTCTACATGACGAAATAGACTAGGGATTCAAATGTAAAGAATATTCTTTTCTTTGAACGGAATTGTGGTACAGAACTCCACAAACCTAGAACTCTCGGACGAGTGGGGACCGATAGCACTAGGATTGCAGGGAGCTTGGGCAAAGAGAGAGCAATTAGGAAAATGAACAACATTCTTATCAATGTTGAGTGGCAATTTACTCAAGTTGGTCTTGCAGCTGGTTGGGTGGAAGGGGGTAAAGAAAACCGTGGTAAACAGAGTGTGGCTACAATCAAAGTGGTTTTCAGGAGCCCTCAAAACCCAAAGCAGTTTCATAGGATTGCACCCAATGCCATTAACCGATCAACATGTGGCTCACGAAGGAGAGAGAATAACGCCTTTATCGAGCGGGTAAGCCTCATTCTTCTTTTCCGCCCGATATTTTTTATAGTCAGATATCATTTTTGGGATTCAACTGCGTTAAGTAAGTCATTCAAACGTATGACCATTTCCATGAGAGGTAGTCGTAACTGACTAATTTCTCATGATTTTTGAATAGTTCACTTAGCACTCATTGCATCGCGTGATGCTCACAGGGGTGAAGAAGTGGGATTGAAACTAGTGAAATGTGGAGAACGAATCACATAGCATCAATCATCACTTCCGGGGCTTGCACCCGGTAACCAGGACTTCCCAGGAGGTCACCCATGCCAGAACTCCTCTGGCTCAAGCGCGCTTAA